>PVKE010036848.1:0-16190 GCA_004027555.1 Craseonycteris thonglongyai | reverse complement strand
TCAAACCACAAAGCTTTTGTAAGGCACACTACAAAACAGCCAGGAAACCACTGTTTTCTATAAAAAAAATAAGTAGACCTAAACCTGAAACTAATATAATATTGAATGTCAACTGTAACTGAAAAATTAAGAAACAATAACACTGACGTGATATGCATGATAATATATTCCCACCATGTATTCCACAAGGAATTCAGAGATTCCTTAAGACATAGTCCCTACCTTCATGACATTTTAATCTCCTGGTGTCCAACCTTTTGGCTTCCCAGAGCCACATTGAAAGAAGAATTATCTTGGGCCACACATAAAATACACTAACATTAACCATAGCTAATGAGCTAAAAAAAAAAAAAAATCTCATAATGTTTTAAGTATTTGTGTTCGGTCTCATTCAAAGTCAGCCTGGGCTGCAGGTTGGACGCGCCTGGATCAACCTTTACCTCATTACAGGTTGTCTTATGTACAAGTTTGCTCTAACCTTCTATATGCAAATTGTATTTTCTTAATCAGATTACATGCACCAGAAAGGGAGATATTTAGGTACTAAAAATGTGTACATTTTATTTATTTATAAATATTTATATTATTTATTACAAATGAGTAGATAGGCCAACTAAATTAGCAAGTTAGATCATTAATTCCACTCATTTTAGATAGGGTTGTAGGCATTGACATAACATTTAAAAGAAGAAATAAAAAACAATGTTTTCTAATAGCCCAAGGATGGCTCTGCAAGCAGCAGGGAAGGGTCACTGAGCTAACAGTTGCAGCTCACCTTACCCCAATCTACCCAATAAATGGCAACCTAAATACCCAGAGTGCACTTGCCACGCCAATGCCGCTTCAAAACAAGTTCTCTGGCTGTATCACCACTCCACCTTACACAGGCTGCTGCAATCCAGAAGTCTGGATCTGCTTGCTGCAGGCACAGTGGGTTATGACCGCTGCATAATCAACTACTGGACTGTCTGTCAGCCACAAGGTCAAGTATAAGGATGATGAAAGGAAAAAAAAAACAACTATGAGCCTGGAAGTGTTGGTTAACCTCTTTGGCATTCAGCTATCTCACCTTTTATTTTAAACAATTAAAAATAAAAGCAAATACCTTTGAGTCACAACATTTTGCAGCTAAAATTAAAGCAGACTATACATTTGACATATTTTGTTTGCCAGAAATAGACTCACTGATCTAGAAAACAAACTGATGGTTGTTAGATGGGAGGGGGATTGGGAGATGGGCAAGAAAGGTGAAGGGATTAGGAAGTACAAATTGGTAGTTACAAATAGTCAGGGGGAGGTAAAATACAGTATGGGGAGTATAGTCAATAATGTAAAAACTATGCATAGTGTCAGATGGGCACTAGGCCTATGGGGGAGCAATTCATAAATTATATAAATGCTTATCCACCTTGCTGTACACCTGAAAATAATATAAAATAAAATTTAAAAAGGAAAAAAATATTTTGTTTACCAAGTTTTCCTTTTAAATCATCTTCAATGCTCTCTTTTTGGTCACCCCAAAAATTTTTCTTGAAGTATTAAAATTCAAATTATGTGCTCTTTTAACCTGCACACACCAAGCAAGACCAGTAAGTACATTAAATGTTAAATATACAACTCTTTAAGAACCTTGTTCCATAAGTTTTTTCTATATGTTTTGTTTTGTTTTGTTTTTTTTCAAAAGGTCAGTGTAAAGTTTTGAGAGACTTTAGGGAAGCCAGGATGCTCAGTTGGTTAAGCGCTCACTTTGCAGGCCCAGGGAACAAGGATTGAATCCCGGCCCTGGCCAGAGTGGACCCATATGCTGAACTGGGGAGTGCCCCCAGTTCAATTCTCACTGGGGTGAGACCCCGGCCCGTTTCCTGCCCTGTGCAGCCCCGCCCACCTGTGGAATGAAACTATGTGGAAAAACCAATGATGTACAACTATGGAGACTGTTCTGGGCCCTCCCCCTTCTCTATGTCTCTGTATCTCTCTCTCTCTCTCTCTCTGTTAAAAACAATAAAAAAATAAATCTTTAAAGTTTTGAGAAACTTTAGAATCTCACCTCACTCTCTTAAGTCTTCTTTTGTAAAGATGTGTTCCTGAAAATAAAGAGAATATTGATTTTAAATGTTGGTGCAAACTGAACAACAGTCGGCCGATCTCACAGGAAGATAAGCCAGAGAACAGAATCACCCAGTTAAAGAGGAGAATGTCTGCTATCATCCCACCCTCCCTGGTGCTTCTTCTTGTTGACATCAAGTAGGAAAGATCCCTTTCACACCTGACACAAGTATGCACTGTCCTCCTGAAATATGAGAAAATCAATCCCCTGAGGAAAAGGCCTCTTGGCAGGGGCAAAGCTAGAGCAACCAAAAGCTTAGCTGGCAAGGCCTGTGGTAAGAAGTGACTCTCTTCCCATGGAACACTATTGGAATCAGTTAGGTGAGTTCCCCAGGGTTATGCAATATTCTTAAATATATATTACTGAAAACTGGATAGAATTAGCATTGTGCATTACATGCAGTAGACTCTCAGTTAACTGGCACCCGTGGGGATTGGGAGATGCTGGACAAATGTACCCGGCACTCTCAAGCAACCAGTTGTGTCAGTTGCTTCAGTACCAGTTAACTGAGAGTCTACTGTACCAATACTAGCTCCCTAGTCTATGAGCCATAAAACCATGGAACAGACTTGGGCACTTCCTGTCCTGTTTTCTGCCTTATGTCCCCCATCACATGTGTGAGTATGATCAGCTAACACAGCCTAGAAATTATTGATTATATTTTGGTCCTCACTCCTCTAGAATGGATGTGAGCTCCATAAGGACAGGGATTAGTTGCTTTTTTCAGCCTGTTCTGTCCACTGCTGTTTCCACTATACCTAGAACAATGATGAATGGTATTCAGTAGATATTGTTGAATGAACTAATGATTTTGGACTGCCTCCCAGATGTAAACATAAATAATCACAGTGACAGAGCTGCACTGTTCCGGTACATTTCGCAGAAGATGGGTTCACGGCCACAGGGGACAAAGCAATGTGGGGAAATGGGAGGACAGGGATTCAACATCAACCCCTCCTTCTGTAATTTACTAAGCAAGTTACTTGCTTAGTTCCATTCTCATTCAAACGGAGATGGCACCCCTGCTTCCGGGACTGGATTGTTAGGAATCACACAGAAAGTACATGGATTGAAAGGGGTTTAAACCTCTTGGGAGATAATAAAAAATACACATTTTATGCACCTAGAGTGCATACCTACATAGACAAGGACAGAAGCGTAAGCATAAAGAGATGCAAGTGTTTGGAAACAATTTCAAATAGGAACCAAAAGTTAAGTCCCCACTTATATCTATGGAATAGTTCTTAAATTTCTGCTTTCTGATTTTATACCATGACATTTTAGGATGAACAATGTCTAAGCAAGTGATTTCATTGATGAACAATAAAGAGACTTGCATCTCTTTCACCACACCCTCTAGGGGTTACAGTTATTTCCTCCTGAAAAAGGAACAAGGGCTGGGTTAAGGGCTCCAGAGTGTATTTTAAATCCAAATTTTAGGAAGGTCAATATAACCCTATCAAAAAAATGTTTCTTTTCTAATTCTTATCGCCTGCTTTAAATGTATTTTATCTTCCATATTGAATACAAGTCTCTTAGACCTTTTTTGGAACAAGGTAGAACCAAATAAATGAATTTTTTTAAACAACCAGATAGAGAGGATGCTTGGATAGCTCAATGGTTGAGCACTTCCCTTGTCCAGGGTTCAATTCCTGGCCCTGGCCCGTTGAAATCCCAGATGCTGAACTGCAGTGTCACTGGTAACCCAGGGATGTCAGTGAAGGTTCTCGGCTCCCATGTGGGAGGCCCCTGGTTGGGTTCCTGCCCTGCACAGCCCCGCATCTACAGATATGGAATAAAACTGTCACAACTAATGATGTACAACTATGGAGACTGCTCTGGGCCCTCCCCCTTCTCTCTTTCTCTCCCTTCTTCTCTCTCTCTCTGTCACACCTTCTCTCGAAAACAATAAGTCTTAAAAAAATAAAAAAATAAAAAAAAACAACCCTAGAAATATACCCACCCAACCCATGGAGATTTCTGTGAGGATCTGATGACGACGTATATGGAATTCTACGTAAGCAACAGTACACACCCACAGAGGTCACTGTAGCTGCTGGGTCTTGTCCATAGATTTCTTCGCTGTTGCCACCGCTCTGCAGCTGAGTCCCTCAGCTCCACTTGCCTCTTCTAGTGGAGAGGCAGAGTCTACAGAGCAGGAATTTTAGAAGCATTTTGAAATTTCATCTTCGTTCTCTCTGCCTACTTTAAATGAGGAGGGTAGCTATATATATTTCTAAGAAGAAAAGTAAACCTACCTGATCCTGAACTAATGTAGCCCCCCAAAAGTCAGTATGGTACAACTGAAAGGAAAGCCCCCAATTAATGAACCCAGGAAGCAGTATTTCATGATGTCACCAAGGATATCACCCGGCATCCATATTTCTTCCCAGGGGGAGATTCTGATTTTTGTTCATATTCCCCTCAAGAAATTAATTTTCCTACTAAAAGTGGACAATACATTTTCTTTCAACATGCTATGTGGCATGCTTACACATTTCTTTTAAGATATATTTTACTATTTTGAGGGAAGGTGAGAGACAGAGAGACAGAGAGACAGAGAGATGGGGGAGGGCCCAGAGCAGTCTCCACAGTTGTACATCATTAGTTTTTTGACATTGTTTCATTCCACACAGGTGGGTGTAGGGTTGCATGGGGCAAAACCAAACTGGGGACCTCCTGTATGGAAGGTGAGAGTTTTCACTGCTACCCTGATGGTTACCAGTTGTGTGTAGAAGTTCAGCATGTGGGTTTGCATGGTCAGGGCCAGGACTCGATCTCGGACCTCATTGCTGCAAGGCAAGTGTTCAACCTATTGAGTTATCCCAGCATCCCTACACATTTCTTTATACTGGGAAGTGGCTTCTTTATGTGATTATAGGCCTTAGGAAAACTGGGGGAGCCCCAGGTACCACAGCTTCTTAAAGTATCCTCCACCATGTGGCCTGCTCAACATATAGCCGCACTGCTCTGGTTTTTACTCCATTCCCTGCCACCAAGGAAAAGTAGAGTAGTGAAGTGGAGGGAATGACAGACAAGAGGTGCAGGTGGCAGACCTGGGTTGGACTCTAGGTTCTGCTACTTACTAGCGAAGTGAGCCAGTCCTGCTCTTCATCTGTAAGATGAGAATAAAAGCAATTATATATATTGTGATTTGAATTAAGTGTAATACTTATCAAGTGTCCAATTCAGTGCCTGGTCCACAAGTGCTCAGTAAGCAACTGTTGTTGCTGCTATTGTTATGTTTTAGCCAACGTCCAAGAGGCATACCCTCTCTGTCTGTTAAGGTTACAGTTAGTGTAAGAAAATGAAAGGAATGAAGGAACGTGAGATGAGAAAATGAAAATGCGTGCCCTGGGCAAAGGCCTCCAGGCATTGCCCTGTCAGTGGGAACACTAGTAACTGATGGCCTGCACTTGTGGGAATTAGATTTCTATCGGGTAATTGAAGGAGGAGTAGGTGGAGGATGCACACCAACTCCTGGCCGCTGGACCCTGCAGCTCTTGTTCCTTGTCCCCATGAGCTTCCTCCTGTTTCATTTTCCCTCCTTCATGCCAATGCAATGTGCACGTTTCTATATCCCCATCATCTCCTCCATGGCCATCGTCTCCCCAAGACCAGCCTGGCATGCCCCCCAAAGCTGTCCCCAGGGACATACTGCCTTCTTCCTGTCTAACTCCTCAACATAGACACACAGAGACTTAAACTAACTGAGTCATTCTGCGTTTTCATGGTTTAATACATAGCCTGACTCCTAGCAGTGAGGATACCATTGGTGTCTAATCAATAGGATTACTGAAGTATGACTACTATGAATCTGAGCCCCTGAACCCATTCAGAGTTGACACCCTGTATGAGGAGGTGATGGCTATAGCAGTGGGAGAGGCCAGAGAAAGGGCTCAAGGCAAGTGCCAGGAGCAGCAGGTCCCACACTCTGCTTTGGGCCTTTGCCAACCCCGTCCTAACCTGGAAGGCACCTCATATTTCAAGTCCCTGGAGCTCTTCATGAAATTTTAGACCCTATCCACTCTGTCAGAGGGTGGTGTGCCTGGGCTTCAGTTATCCCAGAGAATGCTGTCCTCCAAATGGGAAACAGATGAAAGCAGAGACAGAGAGAGACAGAGAGACAGAGAGAGAGAGAGACTGCTGAGGAGCCTGACAACTCACCTGAATGCTCAGAGAATCAACAGTGGCCTTGCAAGAACCTTCGCAACAGATCACGTATTGAACACCTTATCTCACAGATAAAAATGACAGGTTCCTGGGAAATTGACTTACCAAGACCATGTAGCAAAGTGGTAGGTGGCAAAGCCTAGACTAAACCCAGTTTTCCATAGGCAAACTGGAAGTTTTTATAAAATTCAAAATCAACTTTGGTTTGTCTGTTTTCTCTGACAAGGTTTCTCCTTTTGTATGTGCTATAAGGTTTCCCCAAAATTGTCTAATGAACATTTCCAAAGATACACAAAAATAGGAACCATATAATGCAGCCACACAAACCTATTATTCCAACAAAACAATTAATGTTTTACTATACTTGCTTCATCAAATTCTTACATTTCTTTTAAATATTGTAAAACTATTCCCAGACCTTATGTCACTTCACCCCTACATACTTTTCGAAAATATGGATATTTTCTCATATCTTTGTTTCTTATTCAGTAGGTCTGGGGCGGGGCTATAAATTTTCATTTTTAACATATTCCCAAGTGATGCTAGTCAGAGGCCACACACAGAGAACCACTGTCTTACATACAATGCCATTATCATACCTAACAGATTTAACAGTAATTCCTTGGTATTATCAAATATCTTATCCATATTCAACTTTCCTGATTGTATAAAAAATGTCTTTTTACAGATGGCTTATTTCAAAGTTTACCTTGGGCTCTGTGTACATAAGTTTTGTTTTTTTGTTTTTTGTTTTTTTTAAGATTTATTTTTATTGTTTTTGACAGAGAGAGATACAGAGACAGAGAGAAGGGGGAGGGCCCAGAACAGTCTCCATAGTTGTACATCATTGGTTTTTCCACATAGTCTGTTGCACAGGTGGGCACGGGGCTGCACAGGGAAGGAACTGGGCCGGGGCCTCACCCCAGTGAGAACCGAACTAGGGGCACTCCCCAGTTCAGCATATAGGTCCACACGGGCCGGGACCGGGATTCAATCCTCGATCCCTGGGACTGCAAAGTGAGCGCTTAACCCACCAAGCCATCCCGGCTTCCCTTGTTTTTTTTTAATACTTGTATGTTTCCAGACTTATCAGGCTTCCCTCTCCACCCAACCTGTCTCATTTGTTTACTGCCTTATCAACTTCAAAGTTGCAAAGAGACCAGATCTTAATTGTTCTCGCCATAAAAAGGAAATGATAATTATGTGATGTGATAGACATGTTACCTCACAATATTCTTTATCAATTACATCTCAATAATAATTTAAAAAATGAACCCCAATACAGTTGCACTTATGGGCTTACCTGTTTGCTTGCTCATGGTGTTAACTAACTTATCCCTCTAGCTTCCGTATTTCCCATCGACTGGAAGTTAAGCCCTGAGTGTTCGATTAACCTATAGATTTGGCTCTTTGGCAAGAACACTCTATAGATGGGCCTATGTGTGGTAAAAAACCAAAGCTTGAATATTAAATATAAATCTGAGACATACATTTTTGTATGTTTGGAACATAAAAATTTAAAACACTACCTCACCTATTTTTAGACCATTTAAAAATAATCTACATCCTTTATATTAAAGCATACCTTCCTCACTTGAAAGTTTATGGATCTCTTTCTTTCCCTAAGGAAAATATAATAATTTCTCAGATTCTTGGGTGAGCTACACACCCGGGACCCAGTTCTCGGTCACACTGGTCAGTTTACAGACTTAACCAGTTATAAAACCCTACACGAGTTAACATCTATTCCATGAAATGACTGCAATCTGATGCGGGTAATGATTCGTTTCTAAACAAGCAAGGTTACCACTTCGTGTAGCTACTAGTGTCTTGAAACCCAGCTCTAAGCTACCGAGATCCCAGCACAAACATCCTCTGGCTCACACCAAGCCAGAGAAGCCTGCTTCTCAAACAAGCACAATTCCTCAGGGAGGCAGTGGGGAGTTCTGGGGGTTCCTGTGAGCTGAGGAAAAACAAAAACAAGCCATTTGGGGATGAAACATGATCTGATGCATGAAAGTGATAAGAAGGCAGGCCAGCAAATAAAATTCTTCTTGAGAATAAATTCTGATTTCTAAAATCTAAAAAACATGAGGGCATTTTAAGTCATTTTGGCAGATTAGGCTTTGATCAAAATGGTTTATATTGGCAAAATGACCTCAGTCATAAATGGACATTTAATCTAACTGAGCTTTTTGGGTTTTTTTGTTTGTTTGTTTGTTTGTGTTTTAATTCAAAGGATAAAAATGTGGAAGCCAAAATAGAGGCTTCACCAGCATATCTCATTTATTTTTCTGTACACACAAACAGGCATGAGATGGTGGGAAAAGCACAGACTCAAGGTGAAATGAAATTCCATGTAATCAGACTAGCATAGGTGGGGACACTGTAATACATGTTAATTCCTTGTTTCATTCATTCTGTTTTCTGAACCATATTGTTGACTTTTCTAGAGTTCTATGTCCACAAAAGGGAGGAAAGAAGAGAAGGCTGTCAATTGATTAATGATGAATACATTCTTCTAATTCTTTCCCCTGTTGAAATGGAGGAATAGGAGACCATAAGATACGTTGGTACATGAAAGCAGAGATAAATAAATTGTGTACACTGGAGAAAATCTTTGCTGTCATTTTTTAAAAGATAACTGAGTTGTAATAATCAACCCTGAGCAGCAGAGGGGCATTGATCAAAAACTTAATTTTAGATAAGAATTTTCATGGGCAGGAGTGAAATGCTTCAGCAATGCAAAGTCATTATCTGTCGAAACAGTAAACATACTGCCGGGGGAGGGGGGTTGTTATCAACACTTTTTAACGTTCTTATTACTCATTTTATAAATACATTCGCACTGGCAGAAGGCATAACATGCTTGGTTAGAAATAATCCTTGTTAAAGCAGCATTCTGTAACAGCTCATGTTTATTCTAGTTTCACTTGCCCTGAGAATTAAAATCCTGTTTGCAATAATTAGATAAGGCCTTGTAATATATTCTAACATTACCCAATGCTGAGGCTATGCTTTGAGTTATGAAATCAATTAAAGTTCCATTTGAGTACCAAATCTTTATCACCAGAATTCAAAAATAGGTTTGCTACCCCCTTTATGCTCTATAAAATGTTCACTACCGGATCTATATATGTCATTTGGAAGTGCAAGCATGAAACAGGCATAACACCTACTACAGAAATTCATACTCTACTGATTCAAGCTTCTAGAGAAGCTGCCATTGGTTTTTTCTGAACACCCTTACAGAATCCCAGCAATCCTTTGCTATTCGGTTTCTATAGAGAAGATTGGTGGGAAGAAAAAGCAGAGGCATTTGTTCCGGAAATCAGAAACACACATTCCCATCTTTGCATCAAATTATGTCCAACTGTTATGAATATACAATCAAAAAGTAAGTTGTTTTTTTTAAAACACATAGTGCATGCAGGATTGTCCCAGCAAAATACTTCAAGCTTCAAAGAGAGCAGTAGGAAAAGTATATGTCAGCATCAAAGAGAAAAATTTTACTAGCAATTGCTGTTCCATTTGGTACACCCTACTGACATGCCTGGCTGACACTCTGCTTGGCATCTTATTTATTCTTCATAGGAACCCTCTGAAGTACATTTTGTTATCCACATTGTAGAGGAGAGAAAACTGAAGCTAAGAGAGACTATATAACTTGTATTAGACCACAGCAGCAGCATTCAGATTCAAATATATATGATAACCTATGTTCTCCCGTGACGCCTCCTTCAAACCTCATATCCATCCAATCAAGTGCAGAGCAACCAAGGAGTTTGAACAACTTCATTTAGTTTCAATCAATCACAGTTTTACCAAATAAATGAAGGACAGAAAATATATATTTGGAGAATAATGAATGAAATTCCTAGGCACCTTTCAGAAAGACAAGACAGCAGCTGAGTCATAGGTCACTTTTCCAAAAACATAATGAAGAAAACCTTTGTTAAGCAACACTGCAAGCATCAGTTAACTTTGCAAGACAAGCAAAGTCCGGGTGACTCCTCTGTTACTACAACCACAGAATCAAAAATATTTAGAAGTAAAAGGATCCTCAAAGATCTATTGTCCTTAGAGATTTATTCTAAGTTATTCATTTATCAATGGGCAAATGGAAGTCAGGAATATTCTAATTTATATTTCAGTTATCACATAGGATTATTACACTTAACTGAATCTTTTTCACAACCTACTTAATAAGAAAGTACATTTTTACTTTTTTTAATTGTTAAATCTATTGTGGTGACATTGGTTGGTAACAATTAGATAGTTTCTAGGTGTACAAATCTATATTACATCACCTACGTATTGCATTATGTGTTCACCACCCATTTTTAATTTACTTTTCAGACCTTTCCCTTTTACTTCATATTGACCAGGAAACTAAATAGTAATTATATTGCTCTGGAACAGAGTTGCTTTATCCCCTTGAGTTTGGGTGCTAATGAAAGTTAATTATTGACTGTACAAAGGCCACTAGGCAATTGCTTATTGGGGAGTTTCAAGGGCTTCAAAGTAAATACTTAAGTAGCTCCTGCAACTCAAAGTGACTGAAAATGCAAAGAAGTTTCTTGTTACCTTCAAATTGGTGATAGGGACAATATATAGAGAAAAGGAAAGAATAAAAATTGAAGTTGGAAGATTTGGAGTATTTTATCACTAAACAGTTATGATACTTTGGATGCAATTTCATTTTTATTACCTGTACCATGAAGGTAATAAATAGTAAAGCTGGGCTAAAGGATCCCTCCCAGCTTTAATATTTCATAACTACTTTAAGAAGCAACAAATATCAACTAAATCATATACTCCTATGTGGAGTTTATAGAACTGCTGCTGGCTTTTCAAAAAGAAATTAGAAAGTTTTCAAAAGACTTGAGGCTGTATGTTTCCAAAGACAGATTTCCTGAGGGAGTTAATTCTTTTTTAATATGCCAACATATTTCATCTATCTAGGCATAGTATGCTTCTTTTATTTTTTTCAGGATTAAAAATAAATTCTGATAGTACCATTCAGCATAAAAATGCCTGGAAGAAAAGCAATGAATAACAACAACAACAAACACATATCATTCCTCTGCAGCTGCCCACCTATGGTAAAAAGAACTAGCTTACTTGCTTCTCCTCTTTAAATTGAGGGTGGGAACCCCGGTTAACCATATGCTCCACTCCAGGTAACGAGTAATTAAAACTCTTTCCAAAATTAGAGTTTATCTTGAACTAATTTCAGTGGATACATCAAAAGAAAACAAAGCAACTGTTGCGAAGCATTTGACTTTTCAGCCCTAACTTTGAAGGGGTCTGATTTTATGAAAAAGCCACCGGGGCAAGGAACTGGTTTATTCCAGTACTAGCCAAGTGGCAGATGCTATGATAAATGCCAGAGACACAGGATACACGTTATATGACTCCTACCGCCCAGGGGTTCATAATCTAATGTCAGAGACTCCCAGGTAAACAAATAACACAACAATGCCAAGTGTTTTAAAATGGAAGAAGCACAAAGCACTGTTTGGAATATATAAGAGGAAATGCTTAACTCTAACAGGAAGATTCATGGAGAAGGTGATATCTGTGGTACGTCTTGATGAATGTATAGTTCGTCATGGAAACAGCATGGGCAAAGGCACAGAGTAAAAGGAAGAAAATAAAAGAAGAACAGGTATTATCAAATAAATTTAAAATCATTTTTCCCAACCTGATATGTATGAACTAGGACCTTATTTTCATTTTTATTCCCCTAATTGCTTATGAGACTAAGCATATTTTTATATACTTCATCATTCAGATTTTCCCTTAAGTGAATTGATAATCATCTGCCCTTTTTTTTTTTCGCCTGGATAGTTTGCCTATTCTTTATTAATTTATATAAATTTTTTTTATAAATTTGGATGCTAATTCTTGTTAGTCATTAAGTGCAGCAAATATCTTCCCCCAGCTTGTCTTATTATACTTTTTTTTTAAGATTTATTTTTATTGTTTTTGACAGAGAGAGAGAGAGATACAGAGACAGACAGAGAGAAGGGGGAGGGTCTTATTATACTTTTTAAAATGATAGTATTTGTATAGTTAAATGAGATTAATTTCTTTTAATTTCAATTCTATATTATTTTAATACCGTTATACCTTGGTACTCAATTACTTTGAAGCTCGTCAAATTTGACACATTTGGAAGCAAAACTTTTGTCTTAGTACTCATTGTTTGTTTGGTACTCCATACACAGCTAGCATTGGCCAGTGTGGATTGCCTCATGACTTGCTACCCTTTCCAGCCAAAACAAGAAGTCACATATTAGTCATGCCATATCTCTTGCCCTTGTGGTCTTAGCTTCTGTGGTCACTTTTTGTATTTTGGGTTTGGGAACGCATTAAATTTATTTACATTATTCCTTATGGGAAAATTTTGTTAGATACTCATCGTTTTGGGCACTCATAGCACATCCCAGAACCAACTGACACCCTAACAGGAGCCTCAGCTAAACCCACAGGTAGCTCTGAAGCTGGAGTGGCCCTACAGAGTTGTTCTGCACAAATTGACAGGACTGAGCTCTTGTACCCTCACATATCAATCAGTTATTGGACAGGGCTGCCCCTGAGGAGGTAGCTCTCTTGGGCAAAGGGCAGTTCTGGGGGGTTGTGGGGAAGAAGATTCAGCTGTGAACCATCAACCAACAACCCATTCAGCAATAGAGAAGACTATGACCTTGATCTTGATCAGGGAATCTGGGTAGCACACACAGTATCAACTACATGCCTTTATCATGTATCTCCTTTCCAATTTTATTGGCTCGCTATTCTTTTGGACTCTTTTTCCTATGAAATAATTTCCAGATATGTCTCCATCCTGGTCCCCTGCATGTAATCCAACTTGTCAATAGCCCCCCTTTCAATACATACCTATAATTATACTCAAAACTCTGTATTTATCAGACTATATAGAGGACAGCAGTACATCTTTGTCCTTGATAGGAATATCTATTAGTAATGTAGTCTAGCTTTTGTTTTAAACAGCCACATTGCCCAGCTGGCTCAGAATCAACATGTCAACTAAAACTGAACCCAAAATCTCCTATGTCCTTGACTTGTAAGTGAATATTTTCATCTAAATGCATGTTTCCAGTCACCTCTTAACTTTAACTTTGTTCCATTTAGCTTAGGAAGGATTTCACAAGCTTTGATTCTTTCACCTAACACCTCTTTCTCCATTTCAGTTTTTCTAAGAACACCAAGATGCTGAAAAGGAAAGATCTGAAGAGGACAGGAAACAGCAAGGAGTCTTGTGACATGCCAGTGATACCTTTTGACATTCTGACACAGATCTGTTAATTAACACTCTATGATGGTTCACATGGCTATAGATCCAGTATGTTTTCATCTAGCAGTTGTCACTTGGGGCAGGAACCTTAGAGTGATCCTTGACTCAGTTTTCTTTCTCAACTGCATATCCAATCTAATTCATCTAGTTTTGAGTCCACAGAGTTTTGGGATCTAATCCTATTACCATCACCAGCAAGACTTCTTACAGACCTACTTGATTTTTACCCATTTCCAAATGACCACATTTCCACTATTGCTAAAGGTATTTGCATTGAAATACAAAGCTGGGAACGTTATTACCCTTCACTGGTTCCCCACTTGGACTAGATGACAGTAAATAGGGCCCATGAGGGATAAGAAAATAAATACAGCTTCCCAGAATGTAGTCTGCAGAGAACATCCATTTAGCTTTGGACCTCTTTGGCATACAATTAGGCTCACTAAGGACACCTGAAAGGCAATAGCTCTTTTTGAGGCTGCCATTTGTAATCATAAAAATGATTCCTTACATTTGTAATGCACTCTCATGTGTGCTGTCTCATTTTCTTCTCACAGCAATGCTGAAGTAGTGATATTATCAACCTGCTGTTAAGTACTCATGTAAGAGTTGGAGAGACCATATCTTACCCATACACAGATAATATTTGATGGAAACAGCATTTAAACTTGGGTTTCCTGATTTTAAGGTGAGGCAGGGGGCTTCTTGCTAAACCCAGCTCAACTGAACAGCTGTGTGAATGATGGTCTATTTATTAATAGCATGAAGAAGAAAAATCCATCAAAAGGTTGAGGAGTCCTGAAGGAGCAGCCTCCAAATCTCTGAAAGGAAAATAATGCCCTCAGGACATTAGGAAGTAATTTTTCTCCAATAACACAGAGGCTAAGATTTAACATCTTCTATAGCCAAGAGGCAAATGCTTTCCTGATTCAGGCTCTTTGTGAGATTAGCCATACATTGTCATATGATTTTCCAAGACATTTGCTCTTAAAAGAATGAGAAAGATGACAATGAAATACTAGCTCTTTAGAATAAAGCTGCAGGTGCATGATTATAATATCTTAGTCACTTAGTAGATGAAATCCTCTAATTCCACCAATATTTGCTGATAAAACTGGTTATAAAAGCTTTATATGGAAGGCTTAATGGATGCTTAAATACAATTTGGAGAAAAAGCATCTTAGATCACTGGCAGAAGCTGCCACTCAGCAGGTGTCGATAGTTACTTGACAACATCTATATTGAGCCTAGAATGATAAATGTTATGTTCGATGGTAAAAAAAAGTTATGATCACAGCAACAAATTTCAGACAGGGAAATATTTAAGAATAGCATTCTACCTTCTTGTATTAATGCAATGTACAAGAACTGGTTGTCAGAAGGATAATAAAAAATTAAGAAACTTTTTCATGTTTACAGGTGTGTAGGTTCTGATTTCTAAGATCTATAAGAACTACTCAAAACCATTACAAAAATGGCTACCATAAGTAGGTATTCAATTGTTTCTCAAGGATAACTGATTTGTTATCATTTCCCTTTAATAAATATTTAGTGCTTATAAGATGTGAATTCATTTAGCACATTACTAGCTTTGCATTAGTATAATAATTTATGCTTTTATCTTGGTCTCCACTAAAGTGGTTAAAGGAAGACAGCTCGGCCTCCACTCCTAGACTTTCTCCTTCAGGAAGTATGGGGGATGGAGCCCAAGAAACAGCATTGTAACAAGCCCCCAGTTGAAGCTAATAACACTGTTTGTCTAGGGACTACATTTTGATAAACACCTCAATGACCCTCACCCACAGATTAGAATTTCTTATTATTACTTCTCATTTTGCCACTGTGACTCTCCTATGCACAATAAGCAAAAATTTATTCAAGAATTAATTATTGGGGGGAAGCCGGGATGGCTCAGTGGGTTGGGCGCTCATTTTGCAGCGCTGGGGACCGGGGATCGAGTCCTGGCCCTGGCCCCGGCCGTGTGGAACCATGTGCTGAACTGGGAGCTCCCCCAGTTCAGTTCTCTCTCTGTCTCTGTATCTCTCTCTCTCTCTCTGTCAAAAATAATATATATATATATATATATATATATATATATATATATATATATATATTGTTTTTTAAGTTTAAAAAACAAAAAAAAAGAATTAATTATTGGGTCAGCATTTTGTATAATTTGAGGGCTGTCTGTAAAGTATCCAGCCATGTACCTATTCTCGTTATATTGACAATGGCTGGATTTTTTCTGGACAGCCCTTGTATATGCTGTAAGTTTTATCAGATGTGATTGCTATATGTTAGTAACACAAAGATGAATAAAGCTTAAACTCTTCCAAGGAGCTTATATTCTAGACAGACATGTAAACAAATAATTATGGTGTAATGCAATAAACAACATGTGTAAAATTTCCATGAGAATAGAAAGTGTTCATTCTACAATAAGAAGAACCAGAAGGCTTTATAACAAAGACTTTATATTCAAGACTTTCTTTTTTTTTAAGATTTAATTTTATTGTTTTTGACAAAGAGAGAGAGATACAGGGACAGAGAGAAGGGGGAGGGCCCAGAACAGTCTCCATAGTTGCA
>PVKE010036847.1:0-16192 GCA_004027555.1 Craseonycteris thonglongyai | reverse complement strand
TTCAGTGCATAGTTATTTCTATTTTACTTTTTGACAGATAGAGAGAGAGACAGAGACAGAGACAGTTAGAGAACCGAACTGTGGGAACTCCCCAGTTCAGCACGTGGGTCCTGCCTGGGCCGGAGCCGGGATTTGATCCTCGGTCCTCATGGCCTCAAAGCGAGCGCTCAACCCGCTGAGCCGTCCCGGCTTTCCCCCCAAAGTACATCTTTACTACACGATAAACAAAACAAAGTAGAAAACAGGAGAAAACTACAGTTCTGTTACCTTTAAGACACGTTTGATAGAACCCAATATAAAGTTTCTTTGTGGATGCTTTCTGTTCTGAAGGATCCAGTTATGATTTAACACTCTTTCCCCTTCTTCTAACACACATTTCTGACCTTTGAAATGTGGTTTCTCATATAGAATCCAGCTGAATGAACAGAAAAGCATGACCAGTTATAATTAATTTTCTAAGGAATGAGGCATAAAACAAATGATACTAAGTACATTATAGACCATCTTATCAATTAACATTTTAAAATCAGGTCTATTTTCCACTATTAGCATATATTTCTATATTTGAAACAATGTATATGCTAAGTTAAATATAGACAAATAGTATAAAAGAGAATAAAAACAAATACAACTTGGAAGTAATACTTCCTGAACATAGTACAATTTATGGCTATGCTTATATTTATGTGTACCTGCACTTTATAGATGTTTTATATACAAAGATATACATTTATATTAAAAACAATAGCTTAATTCCAAATTCCACTTCTACCCTAATATCTCTATCACTGGATAATAGAGCATGTGTGTCCCATTTTATTACATGATGACAGCACTACACCATACTGCTTACAACATGAATACTGACCAGTGGGCACTGAAATACAGGATAAAGAAATTCTGGTTCCAGAACATCTATGGGACATGTTCCATTAGAACTAATGAGGTTTTTCCTGATTTTCACATCATACAAAAAAATCCTTCACTTCTTGAGTGTGTCAGCTATACAAATGACTGTTAAGTGTGTGGTCGTCATATTCCATAGCATCCCACAAATTCTGAACTCACTGTCAAAGCTATGCTTCATTCAACTGAAGTCCTTAGCTCAACTTACCAAATCTGTTTGCTAATAATACAGTTACACAATGGTACTGATTATATAGATTGTATATATCAGTTCTTGCTATTTACTACTGGCTTTTAAGAACTAAAATAGGCCTATATTGTCTGCTACAATAAAAAAAAAAGAACACTTAAGTTATAAAACACTAATAAGATTTCAAAATATTGTCAAAACCTAGAGGAAAGGGAATAAAATTTTAACAACAACAACAACATATGTATATAAAAGCATACATGGCAAGAAAACAGACTTAATTTAAGAGATCTCTTACCAGCCCCTTACAACTTTTATCAGGACCCCATTCGGAAAGGACCATGATGTCGCATCAGGAACATTACAGTAGACCTCTTGTTTATATTTACTTCCATGGAGATCATAGATAACCATCTTCAAAATATAGAAAGTTGGCACAATAATTAATCTTAAGAATGCATTTAAAATTCTTAAAAATCCTAAAATATATATAGAATAACCTAAATGTGTAAAATTAAATATGACTTTAGATGTCAAATCTTTGAGTAAGGCAATACTTTTCTAAGTCAGTTAAAAGTATTTACTTTAAACTCCCTAAACGTAAAAGTAACTGTAACTTTCCATATTGTACCTTATTCTATGTAAGAGACTTATGCTTACCTTCCCAGGTCGTGGGTTATACCTCAGAGTTTGTCTGTCAACAACCTGAAGTAATAAAAATGGAAGAAATAAGCCTTAAGAAGCATCAGCTGAAAGATATAACTTACTTTCTTAGCAGTCACAAATCCAATTTATCACATATTTATTTAATGACACTACATGCAAAGTGTACCTCTAGGAACTACACGGAATATAAAGGTCAATATAAAGGAAAAGAAAGTGTTGTCTCTGCTCTCAAGAAGCTTATAGCTTAGAAGGAAGAAACAGATGATCATACTTATGTGACTCTTCTAAGTGTGAGACCAAGTCAAACCCACAGGTAAAGTACAAAGAAAATGCCAGGTAAAGGAAGTTAAGGGAAATAGCACCAGCATGGAGGTGAGTTGAAGGCAGAGAGAGATTCACAAAACGCTTGTCTGAGAAAGTGGTGTAGAGAAGGCCTTGAAAAACAGAATTTCAATAAGTGAAAATTGTGGCAAGTTGGGGTAGCGGTAACAAAGAAAAAAATTCCAGGAAGAGAACCATTTGAGAAAATGTATGGTGGTAGGAAACATGGGATGTGTAACTAGAGCATAAGGAGGCAAGGTTGAACAAACAGAAGAATTGGAAGGCTTTGCAATACAGAGTAAAGAGATTCCACTTGATTTGATAGGCAATGGGGAACAGTTAAAGGAACATTTCTTCAAATCCCATCATTTCTTTTAAAATGACTTGCCTTACAAACTATTGGTTGGTATTCAATTTGCTCTTAAACTGATTTAAGGTAGAAATTCTGGGAATCCTACAGAAGTTCCATAATCTTGGGAATGCCACAAAAGAAAGTTCCACATTCAATGAATATTCTACATTAGACCTTCAAACATTTTTTTGTCAAAGAAACATGTAATTGGATTTCAGAACATTTTCAAACTACACTCTCAGCTTTCTTAAAATTAAACTGTTTATTGTCCTGCTTTGCATAAATGTGCAAGTCAGAAGTTGTCAAGCAAATACTTATTTTCAAATATTATGAAATATTTTCATGAGACACATGAGCTCAATGGAAAGCATTGATTTTATCACATGTAGTACTTGAGAAATTCAGAATGCTGTCACTTAGTTTGAAAACTAAATGTAGCAAAGAACTGGAAAGTAACTTCCTTGTCTGGGCTTTTTAATTTTAACTACATTTTCCCTCAATATAACAGTTCAGCTCGAATACATGAGTTACAGGACACTTAAACCAGAGACTAAAGGAATCTCTGATATCTGTTAAACAGAACCTCTGTTTAATCTGTTTTTACAGAACCTCAAAACATTTTCTTACTAAGCTTTTTAAGTCATTTAATGACCCAAAGCACTACTTCACTAGTTAATCAAAATAACTTACCTCTGTAAATAGGTTTAATCTGCCTGTGTTGTCCTGAGCACGTAAATATTTTGACACTGGTTCCTGCAACGTTCCAGCCAATCTGGCTCCTTTTTCTGAGGAACGGGTTTTAGAAGTCTGCAAATATTGATGATAAGCACTTTTTAAAGAAGAATGTAGTTTAGAAGTAAGGTCAGATTTTTGTAGAAATGAGGCCTTTTCTGGCCACAGACCAATTTGCAGATTAGAGGTAGTAGGTTCATTTGACTTTACATACGAATTTTTAGAAATCCCAGTCCTTTCCTGGTCATCATCAGGGTAAAAGGTGATGGAAGGATCGGGCAGCTTGTAGGTAATGGTTTCCTTCCTGCCAGCTCTCACATTTCCTTTATGCAATGATTCTTCTTCCTCCTCCTCTTCTTCCTCCTCCTGCCTGTCATCTTCATCAAAATTCATCTTTAAACGCTCTGATACTGACTGGAGAAGTGATAAAACAGAGGAGGGCTGGTTTGCACTCTCTCTAGATTTTGTGGAGCCATGATGACCAGGCGAGACCTCGCTTGACAGAATGTCCTCCTGAGAGCTGTCATCCTCATAAATGGGAGACAAAGCCAAGGGATAGATTTTGTACCTTTTGGCCTCCACTGATAGAAACATTTCTGAACTGTCACTATCAAATGTCTTACCTAATTTAGTATCCTTTTCAAAATGATGAACCAGGTCAGTTCTACTCTCAGACCTTTCACATGCGAGAGCAGGCACGCTGTCAGTGGATGTAGCAGGAAACAAACGAGAGTGTGTTCTTACTTCTGCAATAGCACACTTGTCCTCATCTTGAAGGGGTTCTTCATATAATATAGCAAAGGAAGAATTTTCTTGCTCATCCTGAGAAATGAAGGCTAAGTTAGATTCTTCTTTTTCATTGCTATAATCACCTAGATCTCTTGTTTTGTTATCTACTGCAGTAACAGATGTTCTTTTGTCTAGACTTTTCATGGTATCCGCAGGTTGAAAACATGGCATTGCTAAGGCTGGGTAGCCTTCGTAATCCTTACTTAATGTAGGTGATTCATATCCCCTGAAATATGAAGCAAGTCTACTGTCATGCACCATCAAGTCTTCCTTTATTTCAATGGGCTTTTCCTCCACTTCTCCAGTACTCCCTTTGGCATATTCTTGGGTTTTTTTTTCAGTTTTAAATATAGGAGGCATGGCCTCTGCTGGAGTGATGGGCAATTCCAAACCCATTTCACATGTTTTATCTACATTTTCCACTGCAGATACCATCTGGTGTTTCCTGACAGATCCATCAGAATCTTCTGGGGATGTTCTTTCCATTTCTAGCATAGAGGGCATGGACACAATTGTTCCAATGATATCTTTGGCATCCCTCTTGCATGCTTTTTCCATTTCTGAGGAGGCAGGGGCTGCCTTCCTTTGTGATTCTTTTACTTCCAATGCAAAAGGTATAATCTCAGTTTTGTTGGTATCTCTTTCAGCATCCTTTGGGCAAAAATTTTTCATTTCTAACTTAACGGGCATCACCTCAGTCTTTATTATATCCCTTTCAGCATCCTTTTGGTAAATATTAATAGCTTCCATTTCTAATGCAGCAGGCATCACGTCAGCCTTTTCAGTAATCCCCTCGGCATCTTTTTGGTAGGTATTTTCCATTTCTGACATAACTGATGTCACCCCGGTCTTGCCAACGTCACCTTCAGCATGCTTTCGGTAAATATTTCCCATTTCTAATGCAGCAGGTATCACTTCAGTCTTCACAGTAATTTCCTTAGCATCTTTCTGGTAGTGATTTTTCACTTCTGCCATAATAGTCACGTCAGATTTGCCAATATCCCTTTCAGTATCCCCTATGTTATAAGCGTTTTCCATTCCTAAAATGGCAGTCAATCCCTCAGTTTTTTCAAAATACCTTTCAGCATCCATTTGGTATACTTCTTGCATTTTAAAATTGACAGCTGTTGGCTCAGATTTTGTGATAGTCAATTCATCATCCTTTTTATCATCCTCGATTTCTGACACAGGAGGGACTGCCTCATTTTTCATAATATTCAATTCAGCATCCTTTCTGTTTATTTTTCCCATTTCTAACATGGAAGGTATAAACTCTATTTTTCCTATATTTACTTCAGTATCCTTTCTGTGTTCTTTCCCTACTTCTGACCCTGCAAGGGGTGTGCTTTTACTACTATGCCCTGGCAAATCTTTTTCAGATATACACACGAGACTATCAGACAAACTGCTTTTGGATGTCCCAGGTACATGGATGTCATCACTTGCAAATGGAGGCCATTTGAAATTTAATACAAGAGTTCTGGTATCCTCTTTCCCATTTTTGTGATTATCTACACAGTCTATTTCTATTTCCTCTTTAGAGTCCTCTTTGAGAAGTAACTGTGTTTTTACCCTATCGTCTAACTCTTTTGGGGACATATTTTCAGCTAGTAAAACAGAATCTGATTCCTGAAAGTTTATGCCATCAGACTGCCCAGCTCCATTTCCAGAAAATGGGGATTTTTGGTAGAGAACAATTTCTCTTCCTTTAACTGACTCTGTGTCACTCACTGAGTTACCTACAGAGAAGAATCTACCTAGTTCTTTATTTTCACTAATTTCGCATGTGCTTTGATTTACTGCCTTTTCCAACACCAGGAACTCGTGTACTGTATCATGAGGCTTAACACTACCACTGTTCATAATTTCTGAAGTATTAGACTGAAGTTCAGAATCCTGGTTATCCTCAGTATCTTCAAGAGCATCACCTGTTACACTGTCTTGAGCTGAATTAATAATCTCATTAACTAATCCCCTAGCTTGATCTTCTAACAAATAAGATGCAGTCATTTTATCAGAATCAAAGAGACTCTTCTCACCAGCCGCAGGTGAGACACAGGCCTTTTCTTCCCCTTGGACTCCTGACATGTTTTCCACGTCCTGCACTTCCAAATGCTCTGTCAGTTGGATCCCTGCCAGTCTCACTTCTGACAGGTTTTTCTCAGGGATGCCTTCCTTCAGGGTGTCAGGATTCATTATACCACCTGTGGCTATATGCTTCTGGCAGGTATCAACTCTATGTTTGTATTTTAGTTCTTCCCTGACAGAATGAAAAACCTCACCAATCAATGTATCAGCCTTTTTGAGTAAAGCACTTCTGAGGTCCACAAGTTGGTCATGTGTTCTCCTCCTTGTGTCTATATGCTCAGCAGATGCCTCAGAACACTGCTGGCTGGAGCTGTTAACTGACGCTGGAGCCCCAGCAACTGCTCCAGTCTCTGCTTCTATGGGATCGTCAAACTGGGCAGCAGTTGGGAAATCCACAGACACCTTCCCAGTATGATTCCCAAAACATTCCTGAAACAAGGTCATTTCTGCCCCTATTGGGACAGATGTTTCAAATTCCAAATAAGAGCTATCAGGGTACAGCAGGTTAGTTAAGGAGGCACCTTCATTTGTGACATCTATGGTAACTTTCACAGAACCAAAATTATTTGGGGGATTATGTGATCTTGTAACCATTCTGACTTCTTCAGCATTATTAGAGGGAGAAATACCATCAATACCACCACTTAGGAAAGGATTGTTCTCTTTTTTTCTGTGAGATGAGACTTTCTTTTCTGATCTCAACACAGAAGAAACATTAAGAAAGCTTGAATCCTCAGATGCAAAAACATTTTTTTCCAAACTGATAACAGAACCCAGAAAAGGTGAATTTACTTCTGTGCTGTCGGTTTCTTGGAATTTTGAAGTATTAGTGAAGCTGAGCTCTGCCATTTCTGAGTAACCAGAAATCTTTTCAGTGCCACGAATACCTGAAGGTTGGCCAGTTGCATAAGTGTTCGCTTCACAATTCTGTGCCACTTGCCCAGTGACTTTTCCATCATGAACAACAGGAGGTAAAATCCCAGATGTATTACTTTTGAGTAAAGCAGTATCATGTATACCTTGATATCTGGAGAAAGGAGGAACCTCAGCTCGGCATTTCTCTTTAAACCCTGAAACTGAATATTCCTCTTTAATCTCATTATGATCCATCAATTGAAAACTTTCATCCTGTTCAACCTCTAGGGAAGTTAATTCTGATAAAACAGACTCCGCTGGCGTATATGTGATTTCAAATGGAGAAGAAATTTTATCCTGAGAAATGTCTGTAGGCTGTGTTTGGGAAACACATATCTTGCAGAGGGCTGTAGTATTTCCTCTTCCAGAATGTGACTCAACAGGAACACTATTCAATCCACCAACTTCAGCTTTTGATAAAACTTTAGCAGTGCTACCAGTTTTGGTTTTCAAGGAAAGAGAATCAGACTTCTCTACAGTGTTCTTCCTTGCTTTAGTGTTTGAAAGCATTAACTCTGCCTTTTGAGAGTCTTGGGATGATGTGGAACTGTAGTCCTCAGAGAGGTTTTCAGACTCAAATCTTAAATCCACTCCAGTTAAGTAGGTGTCACTGGCTTCGAGATCAAGCGGAACCTTGCCTTTTTCACTATTAGGAAGAACTTCCTTGGATTCAAGAATTGCAGGTGCATGTTCAAGGTAAAGGCAAGCTGGAGGACTCTTCCCATCTGCAGCCTCAACCCGATTCACCACATTTCCTTCTTGACACTTAGTAGGCTGACTAGAAATTCCAACAATGTTGACAGCTCCAGTTTCAACGAACACAGAAGACTCCTCATTCTTTAAAATAGAACTATCCAACCTGCTCAGCATGCCAACTCCAGAAACAAAGGTAGGAGATGAAGCATTGAAATTTGATTTTGTGTATTCTGGGGTAAGAGATGATCTGGCATCAGGTGATACTCTGGCTTGTTGAGGACTCTCAGAGTCAAGAAGAGATTCTGAAATGTTATTTCTATGAAATTCAAAAGTCAGCTCAGGGGTTATTTTGTTTTCTAAGCTTGTTACAACTATTGATTCACTGTTACATTTTACAGTGACAGGGTCCTTTGGACTTATTCTGGGAATGTGAGGCATTTTGTTATGTGGCCCAAAATCAAGCTTTTTGGCTTTTGTTACAAACAACTGGTCAGTATCTTTGGGTAATGATTCAATTTTTTCTTCTAGAGCTTTTACGTGACTTGAAGTTTTGGGTTCATCAACGGAGACACTCTCTATTTCTTGCTTGATTTCTGTAACAGACAAATTTTTCTGTGCATCTTGGGCAAGTGACCTATTTCCTTCATTTACAAGTGTTGTGTCTGTCACAGCATGTTTCTGAAAAGCAATGGTGCTGGTGTGATTGGCAGCCTGTTTTGATATGTTACCTCTGGTTTGCTTATCAGGAGACTTATTCTCTGGCAACTGCAGATCTTCACGTCTAATTGACTTATCTTGACGTGGCAAATCTGCACTTTCCTGTTTGGTAATGTCATTTCCATCAGATTTACTACCAGAGAGGTCAGAAACAGCAGGGCTGTCAGGCCCAATATGCCCTTCTCTCTGCACTAGTGTTCCATCAGTCACCACGGGGCTGTTTTCTTTTGGCGTAGTTTCTGTTGTAGTTACCCTCTGAAAGTGTGGACTACAAGGAACATTGCTCTTGTTACATCCTGTGCACAACGCTGAGTATACCAGGTTTCTGTCAGCCTGCGAAACTGGTACACAACTTAAATGGTGCTGTGAGTCAGATTCACCAACAGTGGAGCTGGAGTTAGTCACAGAAGAATGGGATGACCTACTTCTCTCAGGTCCCCCAGGATCATCTTTATTTAAAACATCCTTCGAAGCAGCAATATTTGGCATTTCTAGATTGTTTATTGGACAGCTTTCTGTGTTGAGATTTATTCTGCTACAATCAGAGTCTTCTAATGTGCCTCCAAACATATGCTCTTTCATAGATACATCTGTGCTAGATGATGACAAAGACAGTGGTGTCACAGCCTCCTTCTCACTCCCAGAGCCAATATGTGTGCTTGTACTAGAGTCAGAGCTTTCATTTTCTCTGTCTAAGGGAGTCACAGTTTCTAACATGGTTTGTTGCTTCAAATATTTCCTAATTTGTCTGGGGCCTTTATATGTTGCATATGTTACAGAAGGCCT
Source organism: Craseonycteris thonglongyai (assembly GCA_004027555.1). Classification (NCBI taxonomy): domain Eukaryota; kingdom Metazoa; phylum Chordata; class Mammalia; order Chiroptera; family Craseonycteridae; genus Craseonycteris; species Craseonycteris thonglongyai. The sequence goes on along the minus strand of PVKE010036847.1, from coordinate 7,034 downwards.
CTCTTGCTTGCCATCCATTTGTCTGTAAAAAGAAACAGCATGGGAGTATCAGGAACTATAATTAGTAACACTTAACAGTAACCCCAAACACTGTGGTGAAGTATATCTCAAAACAGTGAAGGCTTTTAAAGGTTTTTTGTAGAGAAAAGCTACAAAACCAGAAATTTTTTTTCAAATCACAATAAAGTTTTGACAGTAGAGTCCCATGATGTATATAAATCTGTTGAAAACATAAGAATTATAGAATTTTTTAAATAATTTCAACCAAACAGTGAAGTAGCTTCCAATATAAATTAAACCAGAAGCAACAGTTAATGTATAAAAACTAATCTAAAAAATGTTATCCAACAGGCATACTTAAAGGTTTTATGGATATTAAAATGAAAATTTGCACAGTCAACTATATATAGAAACAATCATAAAGCTGTTTATTATTTTTAATTAAGTAAAAAGAAAATAACTTGCAATGCCTTTTGATGAGGATTTCTTTTAAACATACTTTAAAACATAGATAATAATTTGTCTAAATTTTGAAAACTGTATTAGTTGTGATTATTACTATTAAAAATATTTTTGATATACTAATGGACAGCATTACAAGCACAGGTTATTTTATTAACGTCTAAATTATGCTATTAACCCCTTTTAATACCCTGATTATAAAAAAAAAATCTATGAAAAAAAATCAGGGACATTTTTATATGAAAAAGACAATACAAAGCCTTCAGTTAATTCACTATTCTTAAAATAATTAAAAAATTTAAATGAAACTAAAATCTTCTAGTAATTGAAAAATATAGGCTCTCAATTTTAAAGATTTATTTTTATTGTTTTTTGACAGAGAGAGACAGACAGACAGAGACAGACAGAGAGAAGGGGGAGGGCCCAGAGCAGTCTCCATAGTTGACAGCATTATTTTTCCATATAGTTTCACTCCACAGGTGGGCATGGGGCTGTGCAGGGTAGGAACTGGGCCAGGAGCCTCCAACATAGGCCCCGGCAAGAACTGAACTGGGGGCACACCCCAGTTGAGCATATGGGTCCGCATGGGCTGGACCTGGGTCAATTTTAAATAATTTTATATTTGAAATATTCTCATGATCTCAACAAAAAATATATCTTTTCTTGCAATTAGTTCATATTACAGAACCAAAGAAACAAATTTAATACTAAAAATGCAGATTCTCAAAATTAAATATCATCTCCAGATATTTTAAATAATATCTAAAATTAGTTCTAAGCAGTCCTTAATCATACCATCAAAATAAACTATTAATCAAAATGGTATTCGATATTTATATGGTAATTCCTAAACAGACAATTGTCAACAGGAAGTTACTAAAACTATAAAATTCAAAACATGATAATTTGTAGGATTTCTAAAGCTGAGCTGGAGGAAACTTGTTATCTAAGTCAAACTGGGAGTAAAGTCAAGAATCCCTTTACTTAGAGTTGTAAAAAAAAAATCCAAAGTTTGCAGTAGCTGTGGCAGATGGATGAATCTCTTCTTGTGAAATTTTCCAATAAAACCAAGTCATCTTGGGTTCCATAGCCAGTGTTTGCCCTTAAAATTAGACTTGGAGGAGTTGGAAATTTCTTACATAGTCTCTATCAGCTATTCCATTATTAATTCCTATTATTGTTATTAATTGGGAGATATGAGGGGTGTTGTTTAACTTTCTGAGGCTTGTTTCCTTTAAAAAAAAAAAGTATTGATGAAAACAAAACAAAAATCACCTTTCTTTACTGAGGTGGTTCTGGTGAATTGCCTTAATTATTTCATTAACAAGGAGGGCTTTACTAACAAGAACTATGAGGCATAATGTATTCTTCCATTTTCTATTGTGCAGTACCAAAGAAATAAACCTGGCTGACAAGGAGAAAATTCTGAGATGTTCTAAACTGAAATTAAGCGCCCAAAGAGTGAGAGAAAGAGACAGAACAGACAGCCTGTTAATAGTTATGGAGCAGCTCTGACAAAAGACTGCTCACGTTCTTTTAATTTCTGTACATCTGTTGGAACTTGAGATTAATTTCCAAGTGGCTATATATCCGCAGATTATTTTGGCCAGGCTCCATCAAACTTCAGGAGCCTTTGCTTACATGTGGGCATTTCCAGACTGTTGCCCAAGCCAACCCACAGGAGTGTACATTTCCTTTTGCCAGTTCCATGACTATCTCAGAGCTTGCCCTGCTCCACTTTCTCTAACCCCTTCGCCTATAGCTAATGTAAATTTTTTTCAGATGATATACTTCTCTTTTCCTCTTTCCCCCTACCTGATGTATAGAAATGCTTACAAACACAGAAATGACAGACATGCTTTTCTTTCCTACTGAGTCATGCTGCTGGTTTAGACTCCATACCCCTAGACCCATCCTTTTTTTGTTTTTTTGTTTTTGCTAGCAATGACCTAATAATCCTTTCATCTTAAAAAGAATTTCAAATGATGAAGTTAATTTTTTTGTGTGTTTAACATGACCTATTAGTCAAAAACAAAGGAGAAACAGCATAAGCTTTCTGTTCTACCCAATTCCCATATAAAAGTCTCAAAACCCCTCCCATTTTAAATTCCGTACTTTGGAACCAAAGTCACTTGGAGAGGTTTTTTAGAAGACTGCTGCCTCACGGCCTCCCAAAATGCTGATACAATGGGTCTGAATCAAATAATCTGCTTTTGAAGCAATCCAAGAGCCACACTGGGAACAGCACTGCTTTAGATAATCCTTACTGAGGATGTAGCCCAATTTAACCATATTTTTGCTGCTGGACATTTATTTCCAATTATATATTACAATAAAGTTTCAATAAACATTATTGTACATTACTAGAAACAATTTACAAGCTTTTTAAGGTTCTTGATACATACCATTCTAAAAGCATGTTTTCCACTACTCACGGTGCATAATGAGCATTAGCCATTTGCAACATGACTTACACAGAGCACTATCATTTACGTATTATTATCAATATAATTGAAGTTATCTCACTTTAGTTTGTATTTTCTTGATTGCTGGTGAGAATAAACATTCTTCCACTTATTACCAGTCTATATTTCTTTTATTTGAGTGATTTGTTTATACTGTTTACCCTTTTATTTTTCTATGGGTGAATTGTGTCTAAATTGCTTATTATCAGTTAAAGCATGATCTGACATTTTTTGCAAGTAATTTTCTCATCACCAACTTAATGTATCATTGTTTATGTTGTCTGATAAAAGGGAGTTTGAAAATTGAAAGTGATCCAATCCACTGGGATATTCTAGTTTTTTATATTTTCCATTGCTGTCATGCTTGAAAAACTGTTTCTCACCAAAATAAAACTCACATTTAATTACTTTTAGTTTTGTATGTTTTAGCACATCTGTTATTCCTTTTAAAACTAATTTTAATATGAGATAATTATCTAAGGTTTATTTTCTCTAAATTGTTAGGAAAATTCCCCAATTCCTCTTTTTACTACAAAAATATGTAATGTTATCACATTTAAGGGTTCAATTTATAAACATGCAAGGGTCTATATCCAGACTGTATACACTGTTCCATTTGAATGTCTAGCAAAAATTACATCAGTATGACATTGTTTTAAGTAATGAAGCTTTACTAGTACATTTTAACGTCTGGTAGAGCAAGCCCCACCACATCACTCTTGAGAGGCAAACACAAATCTATCTGGGTATTCCAGTTCTCACAACTATAAGACAGATCTGTGGCTATCTCATAAGCTTGCTACAAGAAACTAACTGAAAGCAGACACATGAATGTACTTTAAAACCACAAAGAACTTCTTCTAAGTTATCACCTATGTCTGATTACAGCACTAATGACCTCTTCAAATAATAAAAATATCAGGTAGAGGGTTAAATTAAAAAACCATTAGAACAGATCATTATAAGTTATGAATGAATACTTTTATTACACAAAATATTAAATAGACTCAACATTGTTATAAACATTTTTAAGGTAGAAAATACTTCTTCTATTGCAAATTGTAGACAAGATGAAAACAGTATGGAGGTTTCTCAGAAAATTAAAAACAGAACTACTATATAACCCAGCAATCCCACTTCTGGGTATTTATCCAAAGAAATTTAAAACACTAATTCAAACAGATATACGCATCCCTATGTTCACTGCAGCATTATATGCAATAGTCAAGATATGGGAGCAATCTAAGTATCAATCAATAGATGAGTAGATAAAGAAGTGGTAAATATAAACAATACCACTCTTACATAAAAAAGAATGAAACATTACCATTTGCAACAACATGGATGGCCCTTAGAGGGTATTTTGCTAAGTGAAATAAGTCAGACAGAGAAAGGCAAATACCATATGATTTCATTGATATGTGGAATCTAAAAAACAAAATAAACAAACAGGGGAAGCTGGGATGGCTCAGCGGGTTAAGCACTCGCTTTGCAGCCCCGGAGACTGAGGATCAAATCCTGGCTCCGGCCCAGGCGGACCCCTATGCTGAACCGAAATGTGCCCAGTTCAGTTCTTGCCGGGGCCTATGTGGGAGGCTCCTGGCCCAGTTCTTGCCCTGTGCAGCCCCACACCCACCTGTGGAGTGAAACTATATGGAAAACCAATGCTATTAACTATGGAGACTGCTCTGCTCCCCCTTCTCTCTTGTCTCTGTCTGTCTCTCTCTCTCTGTAAAAACAAACAATAAAAATAAAAATAAATCTTAAAAAAAAAAAAATAAACAAACAAATAAAATAGAAACAAACTCATAAAGAGAACATTTTGATGGTTGCCAGATGGGAGATGGGCTGAAGGATTGGTTGAAAAAGGTAAAGATATTAAGAAATACAAACTGGCAATTAAAAAATAGTCATAGGGATGTATAAAATACAACATAGTTAGTAAAATCATAATAACTACTATATGGTATCAAGTGGGTACTAGACTTACCCAAGAAGATCACTTCATAAGTTAAATAAACATCTAACCACTATGCTGTACACCTGAAACTAATAAAATATTGAATGTCAACTAGAATTGAAAAAGAAAATATTCTTTCTAGATCATTTGAGTTAAAGAAAAACAATTTAGTGCCTGTTTGTTAATCAAAGAAAAAAAGAGGGTGGTGAAATGCTCCTTAAATTTGTGCAAAATTTCAATTTCTCACAGCTTTAGAAAAAGTTTATAAAACTGGTTTTAATGAAGAGTCAATTTAATTTCTTTTCTAACCTTTACACTTCTACAAAGAAAATATACTGATAGAATATGAATATCAACCCTAGGACCATTTTTATTCCCCAAATGAAAACACGGAACACACTGACTGTCCTAATACAGATGAGAAAATACTCCAATTCAAGAAGGTCTTAAATTAGAAATCTTGTAGCACGACAAAGTTAGCACCTAAAAGGTATTAGTGTCAATCCCCTAAAATAGCTCAAAAGGCCCTAGATTACATACATGTATGGTACACATAATCATATAATTTTTTACCCAGTAGCAGGAACACAACACAATAGATTTTCCAATCCCTTTAATTAATAGGAGTAACTAAGGATCAAAAGCTAGGTCCAAAAGCTCAAATTTTTGTCTCAAGTAAATTTTAAACTTACTTTATTAAATCACTGGTTTCCTTACTGTCTTGTGTTGTATCCAAAGAAAAGGCATCTGAGAGTTCAGCTGAGTTGGATTCTTGTTCTGCTGTAAGTGCCTGAGTTCCCAGGGAGCCACCAGAAGTCTCTGTCTCCTTTTTTGTTCCTTCCTCATGACGGGCACTAGGATTTTGCACATCTTTCTCAGTTTTATCATGGTCATCTTTTAAAGATTGCTTAGCTTCACCAAGAGACGATTTCCCTGATATATTGAATAAGTTACCAAGAAACTGAAAAAAGCTTTCTTTTGGCTGTCGATCACTTTCTAATTTGCTATCTGAAGTGGAAATAAAAATGTCATTTGGCTTTTTTGAATCTTCCTGCACTGGAAAAGTGATTAGCTTCTCAGCATGGTTCCTTTTGTCCTCATTTTGGAGAATCTTTGAAAACAAAATAAGAGAATACAAGCATTATCATTTATAACAAAAATAACAGAGATTGACTGATAATCTATTTATTACATACACACATTGTGCTAGATGCCTGGGATACATTTGCAAATAAGTCTGATGGCATTTGTTCCCTTGGGCAGTTTACAATCTCCTGAAGGGAATAGTCAGCACAACTTTGACAAAGCTATACTATACATGTCACAAAAGGAGAGCGACAGTACAAGTGGGAACCCAGAACAGGAATAACGAGTTCAGATATGGTGAGGGTGAGGGCAGAGTAAGCGCCCTGTGAAGGGAGACCTAAAAAGTGATGATGTGATCCTGCTCCTGCATCTTCTTCCCTGTCTCCTCTCTCTCTCTCTTCCTTCCCTCTTCTATGTGTTTAGTGAGGTATCAGCTTCTAAGGAGTTTAATATGAATGAAGGTACAAAAGGAGAAGAGTGAGAGGTAATTATGGAGAGACTAAGGAACAAATCATGATAAACTTTATGTGTATTTACATTTAGCCTTTATTATTATAAAGCTAATGGACAGTATTTTCAAACATTTGGTATATTAGACAAATAATATTTAAGTAGACTTTTATCATTTTAGCATTGCATTAACCCATGAAGCTGCCATGTTATGTAAAATTGTTCCTCACAGAGATGAGGAAAGAGAACATGGTACATCAATTCAGAGGAAAAGCCCACTATGAACTATTCACAGTAACACCAAGTTCTGTATGTGCATTAATGTAAACTGTGGACAGCACTGGAATGATGCTAAACACTTCTAGAGGTTCATTTTATCTGCTCATAACTAAGTATTAGTAAAGCAAACTCATTCATGTATACTCTGTGTAAAGACTGATCTGTCATTTCAAAGAGCATGCTGGCATTCTACCTCACACTCTTCCCTACAGCCCCATTAGCTTTAGGCAAGAGTGCCCACTCGTCCTGCCTTCCAAACACGCTCCCTCACCTATTCGTAAAAGGATGCATGCCTGACAATATTTGTCAGATGCTATGCACACTAATGCTTA
>PVKE010036846.1:0-16196 GCA_004027555.1 Craseonycteris thonglongyai | reverse complement strand
GAAATCTTACAGTCTCTTCTGAAAAGATCCTACTAGAGTACATAGAATTTTAACATAATACTCTCTTAAAATTTAATATATTTAAATGTTCTCTTAAATTTCAGTAAGTCCTTAGAATTTTAATATTCAGTGCTAATTCTGATAAAACAGATTTTATGACCTCAGTAATTATTCACATTAACTCTAGAAATATTTCTATCAAAGCTTTCTAGTTCACATATGGAAGGAAGCATGATGAACCATTATACTAGCGCTTCTATTTCTCTATTTTGTTATATATATGGAGCTATGCTATAAATAATTCCTTACACAGTATTTTTTAAGCTTGTGGTTGCAAACCAAGGGCCCACAGGCAGGTTTGACTGTACAGTGGTGTGGTAGTTGTATACTTGTGTTTTTAACTGACTCTGAATGTATTAAGGCAGAAGAATATGGGCACCTCTGTCTCCTACCCTAGCACTCCCTAATGCCATACACCCATCTAAATTCACATACACATGGTTCCCTTTCTAGATCTGTAGAATGAGTTACTAATATTATTTGCTTGGTCTTAAATTGAGTCAATACCTGAAAATTTAAATTTATTAAGAAATCCAAGGTCTTAGAAATTTTTTTTTTTTAATCCACTATTCCTAATTTTATGATCATAATTTATTTTATTTATAAAGGCCTAAATAAATAAGATATAAATAGTCCTACTGAGTGAAGTATGGACACCAAATATATGTTTTATTGCTAGAAAGCCACAAGAACACTCATTTTCCAGGCCATTTACCTATTTAAAACCTGGTCAGACTATAGGCCATCTGTCTTGTTTCAAATTCCACACAATCGTAACGGATTAGCTAAAGTGACAGAAGAATGTCACAACAGTTACGGTAATAGGATAATGAAACAAAGTGACACAAGTTGAAAAACTCTTATGTATGTATGCTTAGTATAAACCATTTAGTGTAAGAACAAATGATTAAAAACTATAGTCAAAATATATTTATCTGTTTAGGAAGGTAGACAAAAATATGCAACTTTTTTTTTTTTAAGTTCTGGATAGGAAATGTTTTTAAAGGTTGTTGCTAAAATGAGTTATTGCTCAGCTATACTAACTATAGGTCTCAAAAGTACTTGAAAAACTGTATACATACCCCAAGTTCATCTAAAAACATGATCATACGATGCTTGTTACTTTTGATGAAAGGATTGACACCTTCCATATAGGGCTCCTAAAAATATAAAAATAAAAAGCTTACTATATGCATCAAAAACAAACATTGTCTGGTCTATATAACGAAAATCTACATGTAGCAAAAATGCTTATAAATCTAATTGTGTCCAGCATTAGCAATACACGTTCACAGAATCATAAAATGAAAACTATTTTCCTTCTGATACGTATATCTGAATGAGTTGGTGTATACATACACACACAAAAGCAAACAGCAATACTGAGGGACTGGAATACTTGAAGAATAAATTCTGGATGAGAACAAATCAGAACATACAACCTAGCAACACACATTATATGTAATTCGTTCAAAAATAATTACAAAGAAATTATTATTTTCCAACTACCAAGTCAAATATGGGCCCAACCCGAAGGATAGAATTTGGCGGAGAATATAGGGAATTAAAGTACTGTGATGAAGACTGCAGTAAGAAAATGTATTACTTATAACTTGCCTCAGGATTCAGATAAATTCAAAAGCTAAACCATGCATTATAAGCTGCTCTTCATATTAAATCTTAAGCCTATTTAAAAATATACTATGTTGTAAGACAAAGGGTTAGTATTAATGCAGACTCTCTTGAAATCACTAAGAAAAACTCAAGGAAATGAGATAAAAACCTCAATTTTTCAATTCCAAAGAAATAGACATGAGTATCATACAGTTTCTCTAAGAGTAAAGAAATAATGTAACACAAATTAATATGCCTATCAGATTGGAAAAAAAATTAAAATAATTCTCTTTGAATTTTGTCAAGGCTGTGGGAAGCAAAGTCTTTTTAGTAATTTTACCGCAAAGTTAGATTAAGAAAATAAGTGGACAAGTTTGAAAGGAAGTATATATATGAGTCCTGACAAGTAAGTTTGCACACTCATCCTAGCAAAAGTGCTACTACATACTTCATTGCTGAATTATCACTACGGTCACCTTCGAAATACTTCCCTTGGGAAGCTATGCACCAATGCCAGTGCCTAGTCCACCTTATCAAGCAATTCTGGAACTCTTTCTGGAATGGCCATCAGAGCCTTCATCGTTTTACCCTTGATGTCCTGAATGTCATCAGATGTCTTCCTTTCAAAATTTCCTTTATCTTCAGGTAAAGAAAAAAGCCATTGGGGGCCAAATTAGGTGTGTGTGTATGGTAGTGGTGGTTTCCAATAGTTCTTTGTTTGCTGGCTAAACACTCCATTACAAACAGTGCCATGTGACCTGGTGCATTGTCAGGACGCAAGAGCCATGAGATGCTGGCAGAAAGTTCAGGTCATTTTCATCGAACTTTTTCACACACAGCCTTTTCAGTGTTTCCAAATAGTCCACTTGGTTGACTGGTACAAATTCATGAGCAATCACTCTGATCGCAAAAACAGCAATATAGTCCTGACCCTTGATTTGGACTGCACTTACAGTTGTGGAGAATTGTCTGACTTCCATTGTGCACTTTGATGCTTTATTTCAGGGTCGTATTGGTACACCCATGTTTCATCACCAATGATAACACAGCCCAAAACATTGTCTTCCCAGACCAAAAGGTGTTCGCAAACTTCAATTCAACTCACCTTTGCTTTTGTTCATTGGTGAGCTCCTCTGGGACCATTTGTGCACATGCCTTTCTCATGCCAAGATTTTCAGTGAAGATTTTCCTAGCTATTTCTTTATCAACATTTATTTGGTCTGCTATGCTTCTCAAGTCAGCCTATGATTTTGATGCACAATCCAAGTATGTGTAATGTTTTTGTCAGTTCTCCTCATTACCAGCTACCCTGATGCTTTCTCTCCCATCAGGAAAATGTTTAATTCATTTTTACACTGCTTTGTTATTCATGGCATTATCCCCATAAACTTGGACTAACATGTCCCTGATTTCACATCCATGTTTGTTGCTCTAATTCAAGCTCCAACATTCTCCTAACGGCATATAAAAACACGCAACAATAATGAATGCAACTCAGCAAGACACCACCACCCTTGACATGGACACAGCTGTAAGATTGATATACCAAGGTTGTGAAACCTTACCGAGTTGTTTATACAGTGCTGGCAACATAAGCACATGGTGGTAAGTTCACAAACTTAATTGGCAGACTGTGTAAGGATACTAGTTATAATAATATATATAATAGTGACAAATGGGAAGCCATCTAAATACCCAATATGGCATACTAATTATAATTTAAGAACAGTAGAACAGTTATATATGAGGTCTGACAATTAGGTTTGTGATCTTGCCACCATGTGCTTATATTGGCAGCATTGTACAAACAACTCAGTAATGTTTCATAACCTTGGTACATCAGTGTCTCACAGTGGTTTTTGTGTTGATGTGTGGCAATGTCTTGTGAAATGGTGTTTACTGTTGCATGTCTCTGTGTGCCATCAGACTGTCGGGAGCTTGAATTAGAGAAACATTAAATTTCCTGCTAAATTTGGCAAGAGTGGAAGTGAAATCAGGAACATGTTAGTCCAAGTTTATGGGGATACTTGAGCCATGAAGAAAACAGCAGTGTGTAAGTAAACTAATCATTTTTCTGAAGAGAGAGGAAAGCGTCACTGATGAAGACAGGTCAGGGTGATCAGTATTGAGCAGAACTAACAACGAAAACATTGCAAAAATTTGTTGAATTGCATGTCAAGATTGTTGGCTGACTATAAGAAGCATAGAAAAACCAAGTAAATAGCGATAAAGAAACAGCTAGGAAAATCACTGAAAATCTTGGCATGGTGTGTTCAAAAATGGTCTCAAAGGAGCTCAATGATGAACAGAAGCAAAGGAGAGTTTAAGTTTGCCAAGACCTTTTGGAGAGGCAAGATGAGTTTTAGGCAGTGTTATCACTAGTGATGAAATATGGGTACCAATAATACCCTGAAACAATGTGTCAAAGTGCACGATGGAAGTCAGCCAATTCTCCATGATCAAGAAAGTTCCATCAGTCCAAATCAAGAGTAAAAGCAATGTTTCTAACCATTTTTGATACCAGATGCAAGCAAGCTGACTATTTGGAAGTGCTCAAAAGGATGCTCGAAAAAGATGAAAAACCACCTGAACTTTTTGCCAACAACTCATGGCTCTTGCATAATGACAATGTACCAGGTCACATGGCACTGTTTGTGAAGGAGTTTTTAGCCAGTAAACAAAAAACTGTACTGGAACACTCACCCTACTCACCTGATATGGCCCCCAGTAACATTTTTCTTTACCTGAAGATAAAGGTAATATTGAAATGAAGACATTTTGATGACATTAAGGACATCAAGGGTAATACAATGAAGGCTCCAGAAAGAGTTCCAAAACTGCTTTGAAGAGTAGACTAGGCACTGGCATTGGTACACAGCTTCTTCAGTGGAGTACTTCGAAGGTGACCATAGTGATATTCAGCAATATCACTTTGTAGCACGAGTTCACAAACTTAATTGTCAGACCTGAAATTTCCACGTACAATAAGAAATCAGCAGGCAACAAAGTATGATCCCTACCAGAATATTAATAGTTCATAGGTAGTGGGATCATATATGGGTATAGTCAAAATACATCTGAGTTTTTAAATTTTGTGAATGCTTGATTACTGTGAAGTTAATATAAATGGATTGAAATGCATTAAAAAATATGCTTACTGATTTTTATACTTAAAAGTGGAAGAATCTGAATATATTGGAAACTGAAAAAATAGTTTTGTGGTGGTTTTAAAAATTCCATTATTAAAATGTTAAGTCCAAATATAACATTTAAAAACTCAACAAAAATATGAATTCTCTTTAATAATAATCACTGTTGAAAATGTACTTAAGGTATATTTTATGATTTAAACACATCAAAATTTCATTCATAGATATTTTAATGTATCAAAATGTTTTTACCTTGGCTCCAAATTCCACAAGATTTGCTAAGTTTTGTACTGACTTAGCAACTAATATCAGTGTTCTTGCAGCAATAGGAGATGGGGAATCTATAAGAGAATTGAGCATTAATGAACCAAACCTATTCCAAAGGTACTTCCAGTTAAAACCATTATAAATTTAGGACTTTAAAATTTCTTTACTGTTAAAAATACTAACATTCTCCCACTCAAAATTGATACTATTTTTCTTGAAAATGTAAGACCTGTAAATTCAAAAGAACTTCACTTAAAAGAGGAAATGTTTAATAAACTTATCAGTGCTTCCAGTTTTGTGAAAAGGGTACTGCAAAACTCAGCAATTCCCAACTGGTTGTCCAGAAAAAATCCAACCATTGTCAATATAACAAGAACAGTTACATGGCTAGATACTTTCTGTACAGCCCTCAAGTTCCAGAAAACTTCAAAGCTTTATCTTTAACAATAAAACAACTGTCACTCCATATACATACTTTCTGACAATTCACAAAACTAATTTAAACCCACTCAAGCCTAGCAATTTGAAATTGAGCAATTTCCTGCCCCAAACTTGCAATGACTACAAATAATTCACTTTAAAGCCCAATAACACAAAGATGAAAGCTGGGACCTCTGCTCTCTTTTGACGAGAAAAACATGCAATTTAATAAACTTTTAAAATATTTTAAAGAGCAACCAGAAAACATTTTCTTATAGAATACAGATACTAAGATGTAAATGAAAAGTATGGCTATTAACTATAATTCCTGAAACAAAAGAAGATTATTTAACAGTAAAAACCTTACTGCCAGATTTTAAATTGTACTCTTTGTATCTTAAGTTGCTAAACTATACATAGTATTGCCTAGTGATTCAATACCAACATTTGATAAATCTATTCAAAAGAATTTTAAACACTTAATTTTTAACAGAACAGAGATTTAACCGTTTTAGTAGCAACAGAAGATAACAGGATGTGATGGCTATAAAGTTAAAACTTACGATATTACAAAAATATTTTTAATGCAACTTTGCTTTTCATATTAAGATAAAAATGGTTCAGGTTCCTTCTTTTAATTGGCTTATTATATTTATAATCACAAAAATCACTCATCTTTCGTTCAAAGAAACCTACATCTGAAAGTCAACCCATAATGGACACATAGGTAATAAGAAAAACCAAATCTGGTTTACTGGAGTTTAAAATAAAATGACTGATTTCTCTAATGGGAAATCTCTGACTTCTAAAGAGCCACTTGCTTTTTAAGTATTCACAAAGTACTACTGCAGCTATAACACATAGAAAGCTCCCAACTTGAAAAAGCCAAGTAACAGGCTGGAAAAAGTCATCATGATAAAAGTTTGAGACCCAGGTAGAAATTGGAAAAAAGTGGTATGTGTCTAATCATGCCATCTCAGGATGGAGAGAGAAAAGATAAAGTAGCAAAAGGAAGGAGGAAGAAAAGGAAGCGTGTTTTGGAATGTTTTATACCAAGTCTTACAAATGGATATTTTAAAAAGTCAAATTTACAAAAGAAAATGAGTCACCTTACTAAATAGTATGAAATCTTACTAATTTTTTTCATTTCAAAATTTATCAAAAATTGATTACCTGAGATGATATTAAACATCCGTGGATTCAGGATGGCAGGACAGATAAGTCGAAGAAAAACAAAACCACTGAATGGAAGGGAAATTTGTTTTTTTAGAAAACTACATTAAAATAATAATAAACAAAAATTTTAATACTTATAGAACCTTAAACTTTGAGCTAATATAAGGAAGCCCAAACATAGTTAAAAAAAAATAAACTAAAACATCTTACTTTAAGAACACATATATCTTTTTAAATGTATTATTCACTTTTCCCAAATTTGGAATTTTAGATTTACTTTGGGAAGGTTTAAATTATATCCGTAGCATTTACTGTCTTGGGTACTATTTATTCCAAGCTAGTAGTACATTTTAAGTTCACTAAGAATTTCTTAGTGTTCCTAAGAAACAAAGCAAGCTTCTATTGCTCTTTTTAGCACCAGATCAATTAACCTTTTTTCATTCTTTCCTCCCTCCCAGTATATATTATACGAGGACACTCCGGAAAGTACCCAACCATGTAATATGAAAAACTAAGACATTTATGGTTGAATATTTTTTTGGATAACCCTCGTATATATGTAGGCATATGCGTGTTATGAAGAGTACTATGTGAAGTTAGTTAAACATTTTGTAGAATAACTTTTAACCTCATAATGTAAGATTAAAAATAAATATCAAATAATGAACACTGTGAATGTTTAGAAAATGCAAACAGTAATAAGTACCTCATAATAACTAAAGAAAAAAAATACACACATTAAGTTAAAGTTTAGGAGCCACCTGAATTCAGAAAATATTCAATAGGGGGGAAGCCAGGATGGCTCAGTGGGTTAAGTACTCACTTTGCAGCCCTGAGGACCAAGGATCAATCCCTGGTACTAGCCCGTGCAGACCCACATGCTGAACTGGGGTGTGCTCCCCATGCAGGAGGCCTCCAGTTCAGTTCTTGCCCCCCACCCCCACTAACCCCCTTCCAGCCCCAAGCTCGAGAGAGGGCGTGTCTCCCATGCAGGAGGCCCCCAGCCTGGTTCCGGCCCTGTGCAGCCCCTGCCCACGTGTGTGGAACGAAACCATGTCAAAAACTGATGTTGTACAAATATGGAGACTGCTCTGGGCCCTCCCCCTTCTCTCTGTCTCTGTCTTTGTCTGTCTCTGTTAAAACCAATAAAATATTTGAAGAAAATATTAAATAGGGCTCTGAATAAAAGGAAAAGGTCTTGAATTGTACATTGTATACAGTATAAGTCTTCAAATTTTCACAATTATGCCATACACAATCATATAACAAATGGACTAATGATCCTTACCTAACAACTCTTGTTCTCATGGTGGTATTTGTAGGCCATTTGTGCTGAACAGATTTCTGTAAACACCCATAAATATATCTCAGTGTCCTGCAAAAATAACACAGTCATTTCAATACAGAAAGCAACTAAAAATACTGATTTCATTGTGCCCAAAGTTCAATTTACCAAATACATGGAATTTTAAAGCAACTGGCCTTTCCCCCCAAAAAAGTACTTGGCTAAAAGAATGAGAGACTCAAATAAGTGTACATTATTATTAATTTATTTAACCAATTATTTATATTTAACTTAAAAGAAATATTACCATTTTCAGATTACTTCTATATTTAATGAAAAATAAGAAAAACAGTATTGAGATGAGGATACACAGGAACTAATGAGTATAGGTTCTGGGGGGATAGACATTGACTTAAGTTAACTTCTACCTGAGTGAGTTTCCTAAAGCTGGACACCATTAAGCAGATATTAGGTAATTTCTGGTGTACATTGTGAGAAAGATACTTAAGTATAAAATGAATAGACACCTGTCTTTTATCATCTCCTCTAATCTGAGACTATAAGCCTCTATTTCCTAAATTACTATATAAATAACACATATTGGCTTGCACAGAAACAGGATTTATTTATTCATTTAGAAATAGATATATTTTTTTAATTCTATTTTTTTATTATTATTTTTTTTGACAGAAAGAGAGAGATGCAGAGACAGAGAGAGAACTGAACTGGGGGAGCTCCCAGTTCAGCATATGGGTCCGCACGGGCCAGGGCCGGGATTCGATCCCCAGTCCCCAGCGCTGCAAAGTGAGCTCTTAACCCACTGACCCCTCCCGGCTTCCCCAGGATTTATTTTAGCGTAAATATTTCACTCTGATTTCTCAGTCTTTTTTCTTAAACATAACTCATTTGGAAAGATTAAAAACCCTAACTTTTTCAAAGTATCAAAACATCAGGACAATGGAAGAACTCACATGTTTTAGAAACACAGGTTTTTCAAAATTAAAATGTATAATACTTGTCAAATTAAAATTTCACAACTTACGGTGGAAGTATTTCTGAAGCCATGAATATTTTCTCCACAAGTTCTGAAAGTATGTTCAATAGGTGTGCTAAATTAGTGTTCACATCTTCATTTTTTTCTAACTTTGATGGACTTAACTAAGAAAAGGAATAAATAAATACTAATGCATGTTGGCAATGATAAATAAATCAAGGTAATCAAACAGCTATTTTTAAGGTTTTCTATTTTGTATTTTTTAGTCTGCATTAGTCTTTTGTGGGGGAAGTACACATGGAAATTTTTAAATGGTTTGCTCTATGGAACCCCTTGGTTTGTGATCGTAATTCCCAACAGCTGACCCTTGAACATAGGTTTGGCAAAGGAGCAGAAAATATAGTGGGGAAAAGAAAGCCTCTTCAGTAAATGGTGCTGGGAAAATTGGAAAACCACATGCAAAACAACAAATCTAAACTTCAATCTGTCACCATATTCCAAAATTAACTCAAAATCAATTAAAGACTACACGTAAGACCCCAAACAATAAACTGTATAGAAAAAAACAAACATTGGTACTAAATTTATAGACCTTCGGTTCAGGGAGGACTTCATGAACCTGACCACAAAGGGAAGTAAAAACAAAACAAATGAATGGGACTATATCAAACTAAAAAGCTGCTGCACAGCAAAAAAAATCAACAAAGCAAAGAGGCAACCAACTAACTGGGAGAAAATATTTGCAAACAGTGCCTCTGACAAAGGGCTCATATCTAAAACACATAAAGACCTTGTATAACTTAACAAAAAACAAATAATCCAATTGAAAAATGGGCAGAAGACCTAAACAGACACTTCACCCATGAAGACATACAAATTACTGGGCTCAACTTCATTAACTATTAGGGAAATGCAAATCAAAACCACAATGAGATACCATCTCACACTTGCCAGAATGGCCGTTACCAACAAGACAAGGAACAATGCTGGAGAGGCTGTGGAGAAAAAGAACCCTTGTGTACTGCTGGTGGGAATGCAAATTGGTATAACCACTATGGAGGACAGTATGGAGATTTCTCAGAAAATTGGGAATGGAGCTACCATATGATCCAGCAATCCCCCTTCTGGGTATCTACCCAAAAAACTTGAAAACCTTAGTCCATAAAAATAATTGTATGTACCCGAATGTTCACTACAGTACTATTCACGGTGGCCAAGTCATGGAAACAAAGAAAGTAACCTTTGATAGGTGACTGAATAAAACTGTGGTACATATAAACAATGAATATTACTGAGCTATAAGAAAAGATGAAATACTGCCACAGATGGTACTTGAGATCATGCTAAGCATAATAAGCCAGACAGAAAAAGCTAAGACCCATATGACTTCACTCATATGTGAAATATAAAACAGAGCAAAAAAGAAACAAGAACTCATGGACATGGTCAATAGTTTAGTGATTGCCTGAGTGGGAGGGGGAGCTAAATATATGGTGATGGAAAGAAAGCTGACTCAGGTGGTGAATATATACTGTAACACATAGATGAAATACTGCAGAAATGTACACCTGGAACCTATAATTTTTACTAACTAATGTCACCCCAATAAATTTAACAAAAAACCTCAAAACCCTAGCTTTAGTGGCCATGTATTCACAAATATACTAGGGGTATTTAAACAGGAAGAAAGATGGCTAAAATTTATAGACTATCTTAATCCTATTTATTTGGGGAAAGAACTTATTTAAAAGGCTTTTCTGAATGAGATGGTAAGTAATAAAATACCAAATACATTGGGCAGAATCATGAACCTTCCTCAAAACTTTTCCAGTAACCCTTGAAATCTAAGAGTTCTAATCTACAATCAATGGAGTAGATTATGTATTATGTGTCTAAATTCCCAAGCCTGGATCCCCAAGCATCCAGACACTGCCCAATTTCTGTATCTTTATAATTAGGCCAACCATGACATTACCCCAGCTTTTCAACACTAAATCATCCATTTTTCCTTTTAATAAGTAAAAATTGACAACAATGTAGAATTAACATTCAGTGGCTCCTAGTGTACATTATCTAAAGCAATTCATTATTTTATTATTACATACACATTTTATATCTTTCTGTAGTTGCTCTACTTCAAGATAAAATGAGAATAGACATGTGAGATTCTACTCTTTTTTTAAAGATTTACTTTTTATTGTTTTTGACAGAGAGACAGAGAAAGGTGAGGGGCCAGAGCAGCCACCATAGTTGGATGTCATTAGTTTATAGTTTAATTTCACAGGTGGGTGCAGGGCTGAGCACGGCAGGAACTGGCCAGAGGCCTCCTGCATGGAAAGCTGAACCAGGGGCCTCCCACATAGGAGGCTCACCCCATGAGAACCGAACTGGGGGCACACCTCAGTCCAGCATATGGATCTTCATGGGCTGGGGCTGTGATTCAATCCTCAGACCCCAGAACTGCAAGACGAGCACTCAATCTGCTGAGCCATTCCGGCATACCCTCTTATCTTAATGGTTTATTATGAATTTATACTGAAACCTTAATAATGAATCCTAAAAGAATGTTTTTATTTGCTTTTGAGGGGACTATCTCATATTGCTCTCCGCCCTTCCCTCCCCAAAATAAACCCTTCATGAGCCAACCTAGATATTTTGATATGGCACACGCAACTTCACTAGGTTATACAACAAAAGTTTCCAGCAAAACTCAATTTATGTCATGCACAATTTCTGAAAGTAGTATATGCTTTATCATTAGTACAGTATGAAAAATATAGTACTTTCATGAACTTCTGGTGCAGCATGGTTTTTAATCCTACAATAAAGTCATCATTAAAAAAAATCTTATGTAACATATTCCAAATGTGTTACAAAAGGTATATCTGCTATGATGAATAATTTTAGAAAGCTAATATATTTCCTTAAAATGTAATTAACTATAAAGCATTACCTATTAAAATATGGCTTTTCTGCTGAAACCTTTAAAACATTAAATTCTTACCTCACAAGACTGCTTGCTTTCCATTATCTTTAAAATAGAGTCTTTCAAAGCATGATGAACAAATTGTGTAGCAGTGGCTTTCATATACTGCTCCATCAAGGTGCTTGCAAGTGTTGTGGCTCGAAATAAGGTAGTGGCTTCATCTACATTAATATTTACATTAAAATATTATTTGTAAAGGATCTGTACTAATGTGAACCAAATGGAAATCAAATAAATTCATTTATTCCTCAATTTCCCTCAAAAATCATAATCATTTAAGTATAGTTACTTGTATGTAGCACTGAAGTATTGATTATAATGACATCCTATATTTCTATACACTTAACTCTAAAAGACTTTCTTCATTAAGGGATTAACACTACCATGTTCATATGAAAAAACAAACTTTAAAATGTTTAGGTGACTTGTCTAAAACCAAAGAGCCCAGTTAGTGACAAAACTAGGACCAGAATTTAGCTATGCTGTCCACTGAGCATGCTTTGAAAAATTTGAGTTAATTTTCAAATAAAAATATAACCTAACAATCCCAATATAAATCATTAGCTTAAAACACAGCACTAATGACTTAATAAAATCCTAAAAAATACAAATATTGCCAGAAATGACAATCTCAGTGTAAAACTATACCACCACTTTATCTTTCCTGACAAATTATATATGAGTTTATTTACATTTTCCATGATTAAGAGTAAATAGTTTTATAGTTTATTTGGGGAAACCTAGAAGCAAGCACTCTTACTGAGTCTAAGTGCTGGCTGAAAATGGGTTATTCTGATATAAATAAATGTAAGCCATTAGAAAGCATTATGTGCCCAAATATACAGCCTGGGAACTATACCTATAGTTTATTTCTATACAGAAGCTAGAAATAAAATTCAGCTGACACCCAACTTTTGTGCAATGAATTAGAATGTAAAAAATAAACAAGAACGTGGTAGGTATATACTAAACTTTTCTTAATAAAACACTATGAGCATTGATCAGGACATAGAAGTCACTTTCTTATAGCTTCTAATACTAATCTGAAGTGACAGAAACTTGTATTAGCCAGCATAAGAATCAGAACTAACATTCCAATTGTAATATTTAATGAAGAACAAAATACCGTATTTTGTAAGATTTAACTGTTTAATAAGTTCTTAAGACAGTCCATGTATATTAGATATATAAAGTCTGATTATTGACCCAAGTTTTAAAAGTATCACACTATCACTTCCATACTATACCTTCCATGCTTATTTCTCTGTCATTTAGTGTACATAACAACAATGATTCAAGCTTTTCATGAAGAAAAATCCTCAATAGGATGCTAGCCAGTAGTGTTCGGTCCTGTCCACATACATGTGATAAAGCATAGACTACATGAAGCTCCTTTTGCAGTATAAGCTAAAAATGACATCAAGAAAAATTGTTGAAAGTACACACAGCATTAAGGATTCTCAATGAGATTAACAAAAAATATGTCCTTTCACATGTTATTCTATTTAGGAATATGTTCTGTTAAATAAATTAAAAATAGCATGAGTTTGTAACCTATTTTTGTCCCTTCAGGCTAACATCATACTACCACAACGCTATTCACCCACTGCCTGCCAGTGTGCCACTAAGCTATGGAATTACTACATTTAACTTACTGGATCTTTTATTAAATGTTAAATATTTCTGTTAATGCCATCAAAAATAATTAAGACTAATAAATAACTTAATACCTCTTTAAATTCACTGTATTCTTCTTCTGGCATGATTTTTTCCATAGAATATCGTGCTCGGACACGCAGCGATCCTGGTTCAATACCTTTTAATGGTATGTGGGAGCTGAGCAAAAACCATTCATCTGTGGCATGCCCTTTCTGTAATCGGCTCAACTGGCAGCGCATAAATACTTTGACAGAAAAACATTAAATGATTAGTGTCTAAAAAGATGACACTATAATTAGTCAATTTTCCTTATGTTCTGTCTTCTTTATAATGTTAAATCCTTTTTGTTAAAGGAGTTTTCAGTGATATCACAATTTCAATACTTAATGTTTACTTCATTCAGTTATTGAATCCCTATGTGCCAGACTCTGTTATAAGCAAGAGAAGTACAGATATGATTAACCCCTTGACATACGAATTAAATGAAATTCTGAGAGCAAAATATACTATTTATTTTTTAACTAAACATTTGCACATGCAATATCCAGTTTTGGATTCACATAACTTATAAACTTTGATTACAAATCTGGCATGTTTGGTAGTTATAAACTGCACATACCCCAGCCATCTTTTGAATTTCATCAGTGACTCCTCTGGGAAGACATCTTCATCCAGTGTATAATTGTTTAAACTTACTCAAATAGTACTATATACTTCGCATTTTTTGTATTCTGTATTCTTTACACACAATATCATTATCCACCGAGAGAAGAAAATATGATATAGCCAAGAAACAATTGTGAGGCATAGTTTTTGAAAATACCTGTGCCTCTAATGACCAGTACATATCAATTATAGATTTTTGTACTTGCATTATGATGATACATAACAAAAAGTATGCTTTCATTTCATCACTTGTTACTGGAAACCACTTTGTCTTGCATTATCTTTGACTTGCATATCAACTTGTTTCTACAGTTATTTCAAAAAAATCATTATTTAGAACTTGTTTCAAGATTTGTTCCTAGTCTTCGCAAAACTAAAGTGGTTTATACCAGCAATTTAGGTAATGGTTTTTATATTTGGAGTATTTCTTCTTTCCAATTCCATTCTTCCTCTCCTGAATCACAAGCATCACTGCTTGATATAGATACAGGTTTTTTACATTTACAAACATTATGTTGGATAGGGCTACCTTCACTTGAATTTGAATCTTCTGTTGAATAGTCAGCCATACGAATTTGTTTAATATCAGTCTTGCTGTTTTCACTCATATACCCCATTTGGCTTTCATTGTCAGTCATACAAATTCAAAACAGACATCTTAAAGGGATTATTTCTACAATTCATACTTTAACAATGAATATATATAATTTCTTTATAATATTTGCAGTATAAATGCACTCAAAGCAAGTAAGATATGCACACATCTCAGAGGTGTCAATGTTTGCAATGGCTTAAGAAATACATGACATATCTGAGATGTCTTTGTATGTCAAGGGGTTAAAGATATGGTCTCTGACTTACAAGGAGGTCATAGTCTAGACCAAGTAGGCAAGAAATCAATTATGGTATAGTGTTATAAATGATATAACAGTAGTTAATGCTACCAGAATACAGAGAAATAATATCTAATTCATGAGATTAAAAATCTATTCCAAACATATAACCCTCAAGCTGACTTATAACAGGATGGAGAGCTGTAGCTAAGTATATTATAAAGGTAGAGAAAAACAGAGAAAGAGGTGGGGGATGGGGAGCGCAAGGGCAGTCCAAATAGAAGTTATCCATGGATAATTTATGAGCTACAAGAAAGCTGGTATGTAGCTGGAGAGAAGGATATACAAAAGATTAGGTGCCTAACTGTACTGCCTGGAACTACTGAGAACAAAAGAGGAGAGAAATGTTTCAGAATGGACCTTTTTTCTGTTATTACTGTGGGGAGTAGGAGGTAACAGGTGGGGGATCTTATCTGAAAAGTAAGGGGAAGCTACTAAAAACTGTTAAGCATTTAAATATAGAAATTACAGAATAAACATTTTATAGAGGAAAAAAAATCAGGTTTTGATTTATTTGTTTAATAGTAACACTTCTTTCCTTAAGCCTGACATTTAAGAAGTTATTAGACTATGGGAATTAACCTATGTGAATTAGGCATTAACCTAAGTCCCACTGCTACCTGTTTCAGCAACAGGCTGGGTGGGAAAAGAAAAGGTGTGCGATTGAGATAAAAAATCTGGGAGGGTTTCTTTCACTATCAGAAGCGAATAGTGTACTCACACTTAAGGTTTTTTTGTTTTTTTAAATACAGTGCTTCTTTCTTACATGCAAAGTATGTAGGAAAATAGGAAAAACCTAAAAAGTAAAGAGGGGATGGGAAGAACCACAGAAAGATGACCACTGTTAAGACTGTTTTCTTATTCCTCCTACTCATTAGGGACGGTAGGATGAACACATTATGTAATTTAATCTCAGGGCTTAGGTTTACATAATGTATAGTATACTCATTTTGGTCTTTTTTTCCTTTTATTTATTTTTTTAATATATATTATTTATTTATTTATTTATTTTTGACAGAGAGAGAGA
>PVKE010036845.1:0-16197 GCA_004027555.1 Craseonycteris thonglongyai | reverse complement strand
CAAATTAATGAAAAACATACATTATATTAGGATGGATAAGAACATTGTAAGATATGTTGATATTTTTTAAACTATATTTTCATAGACTTAGTTTATTTTTATTTTTTTTATTTTGACAGAGAGAGATAGACAGAGACAGAGAGAGAAATGAACTGGGGGAGCTCCCAGTTCAGCATATGGTTCCGCACGGGCCAGGGCCAGGATTCAATCCTTGGTCCCCGGCACTGCAAAGTGAGCACTTAACCCACTGAACCATCCCGGCTTCCCCTAGACTTAGTTTAATAAGTACTTTCTGAAATGGATTTAGTTTCTTGCTCTCCCTTAAATAACCTAGCTTTTTGATATTTATTTAGCTTTATGTGCTGACAGCTTTTTGATATTCAGGGTTTTAGAGTCAAGATACAAGGCACGTGTAGTAGGTAATTCTGAGGTCAGGTTTGTGTCATTGATAGTCACAACCTGGGTGAAGTCACTTCTCTGAACCTGTTTCATCATTTGTAAATGAAAAAAATAATACTTGAGTCATATTTAGGAGGATTAAATGAGATGATGTATATAAACCTAGCAGAGTTCATTTCTTCTTTTTCTTCAAAATCTTGATAGAGATACTATTGAATAAATGCATGTGCTATCCTAGGCTTAAAGTTAAACAGTTTTAGAATGGACTAGAACAGCATTTCATTCAAGATCATGTTTCCTGAAATTAATTTATTTCTACTTTGTTGCAGCACTGTTGGAAGTTTTTTTAAAAGATATACTTGTGTGTGCTATAACAGAAAGAAAAATGGAAGTATTCCAGGAACTTCGTAAACCATCAGTACGTTTGGAGTGTGACCACTGCAATTTCAGAGGCACAGATTATGAAAATGTACAAATCCACATGGGCACCATCCATCCAGAATTTTGTGATGAAATGGATACTGGTGGGTTAGGTAAAATGATATTTTACCAGAAAAGTGCAAAACTATTTCACTGCCATAAATGCTTCTTCACCAGCAAGATGTACTCTAATGTATACTATCACATCACTTCCAAACATGCAGCCCCAGAGAAATGGAATGAGAAACCAACAAATCAGTTAAACAAAGAAACAGATTCTGTGAAAAGCCCTCCTCTTCCTGAACACCAGAAATTGCCCTCTAATTCAGCAGAACTCCTAAAACCTATACCTGCTCTTTCCATAGAAACACAGAAATTTTGCCCAGTTTTGTCTCCAGAATCACCAAAACCTACTCCTCTTATGACTGCGGAGCCTCAGAAGCTTGGCCCTGTTTCTCCTGAACCACAGACACCTTCTCTTCCTTCTGAGCCTCTAAAACCTACCCCTATTTCTTCTGAACTTCCAAAACCAGTCCCTGTTGTTTCTGAATCTCAGAAACCAGTTCCTGTTCCTTCTCCAGAACCACAGAAACCTGCTCCTGTATCTCCTGAGCCAGGAAAGGCTACTCTTTCTAATCCCAAACCTCAGAAACACTCCCATTTCCCAGAAACATTGGGGCCGTCTTCAGCATCATCTCCAGAGTCACCAGTTCTAGCTGCTTCCCCTGAACCTTGGGGGCCGTCCCCAACTGCATCTCCAGAGTCTCGGAAGCCATCTCGAACAGTCTCTCCTGAGCCAAGGAAGCCGTCCCCATCAGAGTCTCCTGAACCTTGGAAGCCATTTCCTGCTGTTTCTCCAGAGCCTAGGAGACCAGCCCCAGCTGTGTCACCAGGTTCTTGGAAGCCAGGGCCACCAGGTTCCCCCAGGTCTTGGAAATCCAGTCCCTCAGCGTCATCAGGACCTTGGAAACCAGCTAACCCTGCTCCATCTGTGTCTCCTGGACCTTGGAAACCATTTCCTTCTATGTCACTTGGACCTTGGAAACCAACTCCATCCATCTCCTCTGCATCCTGGAAGTCTTCATCAGTCTCTCCTGGTTCCTGGAAATCTGCATCTCCGGAGTCATGGAAGTCTGGCCCACCAGAACTCCGAAAGACTACTCCCACCTTATCACCTGAACATTGGAAGACAGTTCCCCCACTGTCTCCTGAGCTTCGTAAGGCAGGACCTCCCCTGTCTCCTGAGCTTCGCAAACCAGGCCCACCACTGTCCCCAGATATCTGTAGTCCAGCAGGATCTCCAGAGCTCAGAAAACCCACAGGTTCTCCAGAGCTTTGGAAGCTTTCTCCTGATCAGCGGAAGACTTCTCCTGCTTCATTTGATTTTCCTGAGTCCCAGAAGAGTTCCCGTGGTGGTTCCCCTGATCTCTGGAAGTCTTCCTTTTTTATTGAACCTCAGAAACCTGTCTTCCCTGAGGCCCGGAAAACTTCTGGGTCATCTGAGTCCCCTAAAGTGGCCTCTGATATCTGGAAACCTGTTCTTTCCATTGATGTTGACCCTAGAAAGCCTGGCCTGTTTTCTGAGCCTACTAAAACAGCTCCTCCTGCTTCTCCTGAACCACGAAAACGTGCCCTTTTCCCAGAGCCTCGGAAACATGTGCTTTTCCCTGAACTTCCCAAGTCTGCTCTCTTCTCAGAATCTCAAAAGGCAGTTGAGCTTGGTGATGAACTACAGACAGATGACATAGATGATCAAAAGTGTGATATTTTGGTTCAGGAAGAACTACTAGCTACACCTAAGAAACTCTTAGAAGACACTTTATTTCCTTCCTCAAAGAAGCTCAAGAAAGACAACCAAGAGAACTCTGATACTGAGCTTAGTAGTAGTGAGTACATAAAAACAGATTTGGATGTGATAGATAGTAAGGGCCAAGAATCAAGCAGTGATCAAGAGCAGGTTGATGTGGAATCTATTGATTTTAGTAAAGAGAACAAAATGGACATGACTAGTCCAGAGCAGTCCAAAAACGTACTGCAGTTTACCGAAGAAAAAGAAGCTTTTATCTCTGAAGAAGAGATTGCAAAATATATGAAGCGTGGAAAAGGAAAGTATTACTGCAAAATTTGTTGCTGCCGTGCTATGAAAAAAGGTGCTGTTTTGCATCATTTGGTTAATAAGCATAACGTCCACAGCCCTTACAAATGCACAATTTGCGGAAAGGCTTTTCTTTTGGAATCACTCCTTAAAAATCATGTGGCAGCCCATGGGCAAAGTTTACTTAAATGTCCACGTTGTAATTTTGAATCAAATTTCCCAAGAGGCTTCAAGAAACATTTAACTCATTGTCAAAGCCGGCATAATGAAGAGGCAAATAAAAAGTTAATGGAAGCTCTTGAACCACCACTGGAAGAGCAGCCAATTTGATTTTTAAACAGTTTGGATATGTGCTCTTCAAAATTGTTTGTTGAAACCATTTGTTGAAAGTATGGTTAAGTAGTATTGTTGGATCAGTAGATGTTGATGTATATGGTATACCGTGTTTAATTGTCTCAGTAGTAGTATAGAGGATAAGCATTTGGTTATTGTTTTTTTCATGGTTTCTGTTTATGTGGCTATTTTGTTAAGTCAATAAATTCATACTGTATATTTCAGATAGGTAAAATTTCTCTTTAATTTCTTTTGAGCACATTTGAATAATAGGAAGATGTAGGTGTTCCATTTAATAATCAAGAGCAAGTTGTATTTAATTTAAAACATCTAGTTAAAGTGTATCTTTTTTGGTGAAACTAATTTCAAACAATGGAAATTATTGTAATATTTAGGATTAGACATGAAAAATTTGAGAACTTTTGTTCTCTTAAATGTATTTTCAGGTCATAAAAGTTATTTTGAAGTTTCTATTTGATCATATAAAATTAGTTTTTGTTTTTTTTTTACAAATCGTGAACTCTTTCTAGATGTTTATTAACCTTTATTTCATGGAAAATTGGAGTCTCAGGGTTGCTGATTTTCTGCTCAAAGGGGAAAATTGAGTAAGTTTAAAAAATGTTTTGCAGCCTTCTATAGGAAACTGAGAAAGGTGAGTATGATTTTAGGTCTTTATTAGTTATTTCCTTTGGAGTCTTCCATTCTGTATCTTATCTCAAGATCTGGCCCTTCACTTCCTTGTGAGCTCACACCAATAGATGATCCTTAATTGCCAAATGTATCAGAGTTGTACCTCCTACTCCTGGGCCTTATGTGCTACCTGTTAGGGCTTCAGATCAGGGTAATGAGTAGGAACTGAAAGTCTTCCAGATTCCCACTAGAAAATTTTATAAATAGACATTTCTGTTTGAGAATGTGTGAATTTTAAGTTTTTAAAGTTGTTACTGTAAATACCTAAGCCTGTTCATGGGTTATTTTATTCTATAATATTTTGTCAAATGTGTATCAACCAAATTAAAAACAAAGGTTTTAATGTCACTGTCATCTTCATGTGTGTGTTTTCATTTTTTATTGTATGATACCCAAATTCTTTTTTTCTCCTATTTTCACCTTTTTTCAGTGTACTATTAATGTTTTCATATATGGAGCACCGTTTTTTCAGCTGGTTTTTCACAGTTCTGTGGTAAGGTAGGTTAGAGAATCACTGTACTGTACTACACTGCACTAGTTGCTTCTTGTGGAAAATCTCAACAGTGCACATTAGCTTTGTAAAGGTTGTTTAATCCTAGTGGTTGTCCTGGCTGCCTCATTTAAACTGTGTGAAGCATTTAGTGCCATAAGGATTCTGATGAGTAGTCAGGATTGAAGCTGTTCCCAGACATTTTTGAACAAGGAGCACTTTTTTTCATGGCATCCAAATTAATGTGCCAATTGGGAAGACTTTAATGTTTAGATAATACTAGGAAGGCCTTAAAGCTTCAAGTCTATCAATTCATTTATCACAAGCAGGGAAAGCACTATGAGTAGTTGATGCTACCATTGTTAATTTACACTGTACACCTCGAGAACAAGCTTCCTGACCTGGAGTTTCCTGCTAGGCATCATGCCAAAGCAGGACAGTTAAGATATATTGGATCTACAGTTGTCTTTTTCTCATCTGTACTAACGTGATTAAAATAATGAATGGAAAAAGAAAGGGTCTACAGTACCCAGAAACACTTGAAACCTGTAGTCTCAAGCCAACCATGTTAATACAACAGATTCTTTTCCTTAGGACATCACACTTTTGGTACAAACTTCTCACAGAATCTACCTAGACCTTCACTCAAGGTAGAGCCAACTAGATCCTGTGACTTGCCATCTGATGTGGGTTTTTTCCTAATATTGTCATGGGATAGAGGGCATGTTAGGGTAACGTGGTGACGAATGTATGAGTTTGGAAGATTGGCTCCCTCTCCAAGCAAGGAATACCTAGTCATCAGCAAAACTCACTGATAAGGCACTGGCAAGGCTAAGGACCTACTTTCTTGGATGTTACAGCTTTAAGGCTTGACAAGCACACACTCTTTATGCTGGACTAACAAGCACAGTGTTTGAGAGCTTGGGATGTGAAATCAACCTACCTTTGAACCTGCTTCCTTCACTGTGTGTGTGTGTGTGTGTGTGTGTGTGTGAGAGAGAGAGAGAGAGAGAGAGAGAGAGAGAGAGAGAGAGAGAGAGAGAGGTGAACTTGGATGAGCCATAACTTTCAAATTAAAAATGAGGTGGAGTTGTAGGACTACCTCAAGGTTGTTACTGGCATAAGAGCATAAAGTGCTAAGGGCATTTAGAGTACCTGGCACACTTGCATTTACTTAATAAATGTTAGATGTCATTACTTTATGCTCTGATTTAATTATTCTAAGAACTACCATTGGTAGGAAAAATAAATTCATACTGAAAGTTCAGGACTTTATGGCTTACCTCTTAGCGATGAATTAGAGCCTTTGGGAATTTCATACTCAAGCATCTGAGTTATGAATAGCCAACTTATAACCATCCTGGAAATCATGGTTGACTCCTATCTTGGGGTCGGAGCTCGGGTGGGCAAGAAGTCATCTGATTTTCCATTCACCCTTTCTGCTGTTGTCACAAAGGGAGGGCCTCAGGTCCTGGTTAAACACAGCCCAGGGAAGCCAGGATGGCTCAGTGGGTTAAGCACTCACTTTGCAGCACTGGGGATCAAGAATTGAGTCCTGGCCCCGTCCGGTCCCCATATGCTGAACTGGGGAGTTCCCCCAGTTCAGTTCTCTCTCTGTCTCTCTCTGTCTCTCTGTCTCTGTCTCTGTCTCTCTTTCTCTCTAAAAAAAAACAACAAAAAAACCAATAAAAACAAAAACAAAAGAAAAACAAAACAAAAAAAGCCCAGGAACCACTTCCTCATTTGGAAGACTTTCCTGCTTCCCAGACTGGGCAAGGCACCAGGCACCCAGCACTCTATTGTTACTGACTTTTATTGGAGTCTCTCCCCCCCACACCTTAAAAGCAGAGACTGCATACCTCATTCCTGAAATACAGAACAAACTTGCTAAATGAGGAGTGGATGGGGCATTCTTGGCTACCCAGCATTTTCACATAGATACAGTGTTACCCATTGGTAGTTTTCAACCCTGGCTACATGTTAGAATCACCCTTAGAGCTTCAATAACTGCTGGTTCTTGGGCTCTACCCCAGACCAGCGAAATATTTTAGGTGTCAATCATTGGCCTGGGTGTTTTCTATAGTCTCACATGCTTCCAAACACAGCCAAAGTTAATGATGTTTTGTATAGATGGGTGTCCAACCTTTTGGGTTTTTTGGGTCACAATGGAAGAATAATTGTCTTGGGCAACACATAAAATACACCAACACTAATGATAGCTGATGAACTAAAGAAAAAATGGCTAAAGTCCTAATTTTTTAAGGTTTTATTGTTTGAGAGAAGTGAGGAGGGCCCAGAGCAGTCGCTATAGCTTGTACACCATTAGTTGGGACATAGTTTCATTTTACACAGGTGGATGAGGGGCAGCGTGGGGTGGGAACTGAATTGGGGGGCCTCCTGCATGGGAGGTGAGAAGCTTTGCTCCTGATCCATCCCAATGGTTACCAGTTGCACCTCAGTTCAGTATCTGGGTTTGCATGGGCTGGGGCTGGGATTTGTTTTCTGGACCTCATGGAGTTTAAGAAAGTTTATTAACTTGTGTTGGGCTGCATTTAAAGCCATCCAGTGTTCCTGCATGTGGCCCGTGGGCTGCGTGTTAGACAGGCTTGATATAGACTATGTTAGGTCTTCAGTCTTACCCACTCACTGTCCACGTGTGCTGTGGTAAGAGAATATCCCTGTGTGGGAAGGAAACTTGCCTTCAATTAAGGGGGCACCTTACATCTTTCCACTTCAATGTTTTTGGTCTTTTTTTTTTAAAGATTTATTTTTGTTTTTGATGGAGGGAGAGAGAGAGAGAGATACAGAGACAGAGAAAGAGAGTAGGGGGAGGGCCCAGAACAGTCTCCATAGTTGCACATCATCAGTTTTTCCACATAGTTTCATTCCACAGGTGGGAGTGGGGCTGCACAGGGCAGTAACTGGGCCGGGGTCTCACCCCAGTGAGAACTGAACTGGGGACACTCCCCAGTTCAGCATATGGGTCCACATGGGCTGGGGCCGGGATTCGATCCTTGTCCCCGGGGCTGCAAGGTGAGCACTTAACCCACTGAGCCATCCCGGCTTCCCCTGTTTTTGGTCTTTGAAAAGGTAATAATGGCATCTGCTTCATGGAGTTGTTAGGGAAAAAGTGAGTAAGAGAAAGTGGCTGTGAATCACATTTATGATTGAAGCAGTAACATCTTATACTGTA
This sequence comes from Craseonycteris thonglongyai, assembly GCA_004027555.1. Classification (NCBI taxonomy): domain Eukaryota; kingdom Metazoa; phylum Chordata; class Mammalia; order Chiroptera; family Craseonycteridae; genus Craseonycteris; species Craseonycteris thonglongyai. The sequence continues at coordinate 8,577 of PVKE010036845.1, read as the reverse complement.
TTTTTATGAGGCCAAATGAGTTTTTTTTGTTACCTCTCTACCCAGGGAGAATAGAGGGCTGAAATGAAGCCAGACTGAGCCATGTGACTGCGCAGTGCAGTTTATAGGTTAGTTCCCCTTCAAGCTGATAGTCTTCAAATATTTGTTTAATGTTTATTCAGAAGAGGTTGAGTGCCAGGTGGGGGAGGACACAAGCGCTCCCTGCTGTCCTGAGCAATTCAGAAGGCAGTTTAGTGGCCAGTCATTAGCACTGCGGGAAGCCCATGGGAAACCTCATACACCCCACGCATTTCTTCCAAGTGGTCCCTTCTACTACATGGAGTTCTCTCCCTTGGAGGAGTTCTGGTGACAGAGTTTTCACCATCTTGGTGCATCTCAACTACAGCCAGTCCTCATCTTCATCCATCTCTGCAAAGTGAAGGTCTCATGTGGGACCCCTCCCCACACCCTCAGTTCAATTGATGTAGCAAGTCAGTAGAGATTTTGGTATATAAATTACCACTGTGGAACGGACTATGTGGTAAAGCTGAGTAAAATAGTAATAAAGTGGCTTTCACTGAAAAGACAAATGTAACAAAATTTCTACACACTTAAAAATTATCGAGAGTGCCAAGTTATTCTGTTTATGTGAATTATATTTATTAATGTTTACTATATTAAAATTTAAATGAGACAGCTTCCAGTCAAGATGGCAAAGTATGGAAAGACTGTTCTCATCTCCTCTCATGACTACATGAAAATTACAATGAAACTATAGATCATCATTGAGAATTGCCTGAAGTCTAGCTGAATGGAAGTCTTGTAACTAGGGACATACGTAAGAAGCCACCTCAGTTGGCTCTCCTAGTGGTCTCCTTCAAGACTAGTTGGAGGTTACTCATCAAAAGTTCATGATTGTTTCTACTGAGAAACTCTACTGCCCATGTTTCACTTGAGTTTCCTATCATTTGTGAAGTTGTTTTCCTTCGCTGGAAGAGAGCCCAGAGGCCAAAGCCAGCCTCCTGCTCTCCTTGCCCAGCCTCTTCCACTCCAGGGAGTGAGATTCACACTGTACAGAACTCAAGGCAAGCAAGATATATCATGAGAACTCGTATCCAGATGGTTAATTAGAGGTCTCTTGTTTTTGATGAGTCTAAAATTTCCTCCATTATGTCTTTAAATAGTAAGCTGGAGGAGGGATGGCATTTAAGGCTTGGGGGTAAGTGAACAAATGGCAGAAAGAACCAGTGATTTGGAACAAGAGAGGAGGGACCTGGGTAAGACTTCATTCACTTACAGATCTGATGGTCTTTGGCACATTAAATGGTTTGCCTCTGACACACCTGATACCTGCTTCATAAGATAAATTCAAGGACACAATAGATATAAAAGAGTTGAGAGATGGTTTAGGAAAATAGTTAAGGGTGTGGGCTTAAATGTATGATTTCCAGAAAGCTAAGATCAGAATGAATACATTTCAGAGCTAATCAGCTTGTAAGTGTGAATGAGTGAGCTAATTCAAGGGGAATTTGGGAAACATCAGTTTACATAGTGGGTAACGGCAGGCTGAAATAACTAAGTTACAGAAAACTGTTATGTACCACATAACATTGCAGTCAACAACGGACCACATAGATGATGGTGGTCCCATACGATTATAATGGAGCTGAAAAAATCCTATCACCTAGTGACATCATAGCTGTCATAGTGCAATGCATTACTCACAAGTTTGTCATGACACTGGTGTAAACAAACCTATTGCACTTCTGGTCATAAAAGTGTAGCACACATGTTTGAAAATGATAAACAACCATGTTACTAGTTTATGTATTTATTACATTTTTTATCCTTATTTTAGAGGATGCTGTGTGTACTGTAAAAAGTTTGCTGTAAAACAATGTCATGTTACACTGGCAGCAGCCTCATTCATCTCATGTTTATTGCATCTTTTGATGGCATCAGTTTCTCTGTGCTTGATTTAATCTTGTGTTTTTTAGTTTAGTATAGCCTAAGTGCACAGTGTTTATAAAATGTACAGTAGTGTACAGTAGTGTCCTAGGCCTTCACATTCACTCACTACTCACTGACTCATCTAGAGCAGCTTCCAGTCCTGCAAGCTTCTTTCATGGTAAGTGCCCTATAGAGGTGTACCAATTTTTATCTTTCATACCATAATTTTGCTCTACCTTTTCTATATTTAGATATGTTTAGATACACAAATACTTATCACTGTGTTACAGTTACAGTACTCAGCACAGTACTATGCTGCACAGGTCTGTAGCCTAGGAGTAACAGGCTATGCCATATGGCCCAAGTGTGTACTAGGCTATACCATCTATGTTTGCACAACAAAATCGCCTGACAATGTGTTCCTCAGAATGTATCCCCATTGTTAAGCAATATATGACTGTATTTCCAAAATACATTTTATAAGCCCACAGGTAAAATTTTATGTTAATTCTTCTGTTAAAGTGTGCAGTAATCTTTAAGATGGTTAAAATCTGTTTTTATAAAGTATCCCAATTACAGTCATTCTTCATCAAATTATTATTTCTACTTACCATTGATTAAAAAATACTTATATGCTAGGTACCAGACACAATAGTTTTTGTAGTATATATTTTACTATTTTATTAAATATATAAACAATGTTTGGTAGTGGTAAAAACAAAATTAAAGAATTTATGAGTTTTAAAATGACTCATAATAAATCATAATTACTGTATTTTGTTGAGTATGGTGCACTCCCATGTATAATGTACCCCCATGTTTTTGGCCCAAACTTTTAGAGAAAAAAATCTTTTAATTTTTAATTCAAATTTTTATGTGTTTATATGTAGGTACTTGTTTCTTTATATTATAAAGGAATTTTGGTGTTTATTTTTTAACATTATGGTACAAGAAATTTTACATAACAATTACAAAATACAAGAACAGATTCAAGGTACAAGAAATTTTATATATAAATTTTTTTTTTTTTTATAAAGAAACAATGATTTTATTCCAAGGTAGTATTTTGCATATGGATATCATTGATTTCTAGAGTTACCCTTGGAAATCATAAATAAAAGAAAAACATTTTATATAGGTATGGAATTAGTACTACCCATGTATAATGCGCATCCTTATTTTTCCCTCACAAATTTGGGCACAAAAGCATGCATTATACATGGCAAAATGTGGTATTCCCAAAAGCCCAATGCTAGAATTTGATATACTTATATACACATATTCCCTGAAGAAATATAACTCCCATTATCACAGTTTTTGCTTTATCAATAACTTATTATTTTAGCTACACATTATATTACATTATTTTAAATTAGGTAATAAGAAAGACCATTGGCTATATATAATTTTAATCTTGACTTTACTGCTTTTAATAACCTCTTACAAGAGGATGTGCTTCTAATTTTTTGAAATAAATGAGTTCTCATTTTGAGACATAAATTTCACATTTATTTGAATTGGAAAACGAAGATATCCTTTTCCAAGAAAATCAGATTTGGCTGATTGGTTTGATAATAAGTACTAATTGGCAAAGGTTACCTAGTGACTATTTTCCATAAATTGGATTAATTAAATCTGTGATCCAAGGCAAACAAAAATATTGTACTAACAAAAATGTAGTGAAATTAGTACCTTGCTTTTTATTTCCCCAAACCTTTTTTATTATATCAGATTAAACTGTTTGCCTCCAAGAATGAAAGAGTAGAGTAGCTGGTATAATTAATAGTTAACTGGTAAGTCTTGAAAAAGCTTTTCATGTCTCCCAGACACGAAATTAAGAAACTGAGAAATTAAGTGACAGTGGTGTTTGAATAACAAATCTTTTTAAAAGTCAGGTGGTTTCTAATTCTTTGCTTTCAATAAAATTGAAATAACTATCAGATGGTAAACCATTAGAAGTATATTTTGATTATAGATAACTATGAACATTTGTCATATAACTTGAAAAATTTTAAAGAATTAAGTGGTGTTGCTATAACCAAACTCCTCTGCTTCCTTCTATTTCAACAAGGTTTCTCAGCAATTAGATTAATAAAAATGAACTGGAATAGAATTGTCCAACATTTATTTTATTCTGTTAGTAAAAAGTATTCATCTGTTTGTCAGTATTTGAACCAACCGGGAAAAAAAAATCTCCATTTGATTATCTTTTTTCCTTTTTTTTTTAAAAGATTTATTTTTATTGTTTTTGACAGAGAGAGAGAGATACAGAGAGAGAGAGAGAGACAGAGAGAAGGGGGAGGGCCCAGAACAGTCTCTATAGTTGCATATCATTGGTTTTTTCCACATAGTTTCATTCCACAGGTGGGAGTGGAGCTGCACAGGGCAGACTGGGCCGGGGTCTTCACCCCAGTGAGAACTGAACTGGGGGCACTCCCAGTTGAATTCATGTGTACATTTTTATTGCAGGGAATTTTATTCTAATGAAGATGAAATAATGTGAAATTGAACTATGAAAATTCTTTTAGGAGATACAGGAGCAAAAGTTTGAGGACCACTTGTTAAGGAAACAACAGTTTGGCTAAGTGCAAAACTTTACCAGTTTCAAGCTGGGGCAAGTGTTTCCCAATTCCTCAGCCATGTTTTGTGCTTTTCTGGTGCATGCAAACCCTTTGTTAAACACTTTTTTTTATCACTCAGTCTGAACAGGACCAGGAATAGGTGAGAAAGTCTGACAGAGCTTATAAAGTATCACTTGGGGATTTGATAACCGCAGACCGATTCAGTGGGCCGAGGATAGAGCCCAGCGGCTTTACTTATTGGTAAATCCTAATGAAAAGATCCCAGTGCAGATGACTGATCCACCTTGAACAAGCCCTTCCTATGCTGGAGCCTCCAGACTGTCGAGTTAACAATCATGGATTGGCCAAAGGAGTTGGCCAGATTCTGTCTTTATTATGATGTTGATTTTTGTTCATCATGTGTGTGTTTTAGTTTGGTTTTTTTTGTTTGTTTTTTTGGGGGTTTGTTTTTGGCACTAGATTAGATTTCTAAAAAATATTACACTGAAATACTATTTCATTAACTTACATTAACTACTAAGATTTTGTGCGAGTGCTTTGCTTGCCTCACCCATTTCTGGACTTTTTCTGAAAGCTGTTTCTGGCCTATATGGTAGGCAACACCTATTCCAGACTGTGTGCATTTGCTTCTTTGGGCAGGTTTATTGGGAAGTCATGGATGGTTTCTCTGCCTGGAACAAGAAAGGACCCTCCCAAGAGAGGTGAGGACACGACATACAGATTTTCTACTGAACAAATGGCTGCAGCGGAGAGGAGGTTCTGATGGGCTATGGCAGCTTCATATAGTCCCGGCACCCGTGGCTGCTAGTACCTCCTCTTTAGAGAAAGCCCTTTGTTCCTGGCACTAGCAGCCTGGCTGGGAGCTGGGAGGGAGTCCAGGGGCTGCCCCCACTTGGTTGAACTACGGTACTGGCATCTGTGGTTTGCAGCAGCCCGGAGAAGACCTGCAGTGCCGCCCAGTGAGCCTCCTGTCTAGTGGCCACCGGGGGTCATCCGCGAGTCAGCCACTCTTGTTCTATCCAGGGACTGTCCTGTGAATGGAGTCAATGAAGGTGCATTGATTTGTTCACTCAATAGGTATTTTTAAGTGCCTACTGGTACTGTGTTTCAAGAACAGCATTAGGCTCTGGGATCTAAAGTGGATGACACAGCCTGCTTCTATGGTGCTTAGAGGTAGAGGGGAGTGGTACTAGAACAGCCAGTGCTGTGAGGGGGGACTGGACATTGAGCTGAGTCTGGAATTAAGTGAATTTTCCAGGCAGTCCTGTGTATTCTGCGCAGATGATGGTCCAAAGTTGCCTGCTCGTACCCTTAGGCAGTGCCTGAGAGCCTGGTGGGTTAGGAGGTCTGTATGAGGCCTGACAGGCTGCACCTTAAAGAGGAGCCTGTGTGATGAGGCAAGGGAGGAGCATCTCAGTAGCTGGGGGGATGGCAAGATCAATAGGAGACGAAGACATATGGAGGTGGAGGTGGAGGTGGAGGCAGCATCCGAGTGTTGGACACATATAGAAAGGGATAGGAGGGAGTGCCAAGGAATGTCAAATGTTCCCAAGGCACAGATCATCCCAGATTCTCCAGGCTAACAGCATGCCACCCTTAATTGGCCCCTCCTGGTGACTACCATGCTGGTTCTTCATGTCCTCTACTTGAGACAGAGTCCAGTCCACAGTTGCTCACAAGATGTCAGTGAACTGAGATCCAGGACGGCATACTTGGCCTCTGCATCTCTTCGACAGAGGCACAGCCTTGCCAACAAAATAGTCTCAAGCTTATAAATTTTTGCGCATCTGAGATAAATGCCTGTAGGAAGAGAAGTCACAGAAAAAACTTGTAAGTTTTTACAAGTTTCTTCAAGTAGCTATCTTTCTCAGTAATTGAGGATCTCTGGATCTTTGAACATATTCTAATCTAGAAATTAGGTGAAGGGCCGTATCTCTCTTCATGGTTGCTCAAGTCAGACCTGTAATCACTTGATCTAAAACAGGGGTGTCATACTCAATTAAAACACAGGCCATTTGGTGCAACCGGCAAGATTCACGCGGGCCACATCACATTTACAAACGTCGCCGGAACTGAGTCAGCACGTTTATACATGCCCACAGGCCCCCAGGAAAGGCACTGGGCCACGTGTATACTCGTCTTCAGTAGTTAAAGGGTTAACAAGGGAATTGTGTGTATGGTAGGTATTGCCTCGATCTCCCCTAAGCGCTATTTTCTTCATAACAATTTTTTCTATTTTCATTTTATTTCAGAGCATTGTGGGCCACAAAAAATTACCTTGGGGGCCACATGTGGTCTGTGGGCCACCAGTTTGACACCCCTGATCTAAAATGCGTTTTAGCTCTGCAAATCAAGCAGGAATCTAGTGGGTAATGTATCCTTTTCAGCCCCAGGCATTCCATAATCACTTGCCTCTCAAGTTGTGTGGGAGCAGGGCCATTCTGATTACTATACCAGCCCTTCTGTCTTTTATGGTCAGCTTCCTAGTTTTGACTCCAAACTGCTGAATTTCCCCTTTTCCATTTGAGTCAAGGAGCCTAAATTAGTTTATTGTTGCTGCTGTAACAAATTATCACAAGTTTAGTGGCTTAAAAGAACAGATATTTACTCTTACAGTTCTAGAGGTCAGAAATCTGTCAGCAGGACCACACTGCCTCCAGAAACTGGGGGTAGGGGAGGAGGAGAATCTTTCCCTGCCTCCTCCAGCATCTGGTGGCTGCTGGCATTCCTAGGCTTGTGACAGCATCTCCCCTTCAAGTTCACATCTCCCAACCTCCCAACCTTCTGCTCCATCTGCATGTCACCTTCTCCTCTGCAGTCTGTGTAAAATCTTTCCCTGTTTCTCTCATATAAGGACACAGGACTGAATTTAAGGCCCACTTAGACAATCCAGGAGAGTATCCCATCTCAAGATCCTTGATTTAATCCTACCTGCAAAGAACTTGTTTTCCCTCCATATAAAATTCACAGGTTCCAGAGATTAGAATGTGGATATCTTTTGGGGGTCATTTCCCAGTCTACTGCAAAATCTACTCTAATTGCAGTCATTTATGTGTTTTCAGAGATAGCGGTGTTTTTTCACCAGTGTGTTTTTAAAGTTTTGGATAAAAAGAGCATTATTTGGCCCTTGAGTAAGGTGACCAACCATTCTCCTTTAGGGAGGACAGTCCTCCTTTTGGAAGTTCTGTCCTCCCTCAAAAAGTGTCCTCCTAGATGTCCTCCTTTTCGACTTGTGTTCAGTTTTTATCCACAGAACTACCAGACATTAAAATAAACAATTGTCTATTTGAAGAAATTAGAAAACTGAATATTTATTTAAATTCTGAAAAATTGGTTGAGTGGGAAAATGAACATGTTGAAGTTGATAAAAGATGGGTAGAAATATTCAACCATTTAAAAAATGCATATATACCATATGAAAATTTACTTCTAGTCCAATTTACATTGTGCTGCCCTGGCACTAATGCAGCAGTTGAAAGGGTATTTTCAATTGCTAATGATTTTTGGACAACTGAAAAATCAAGACTGAATGTTCATACTCTAGCTGCAGCACTTGCTGAGAAATTCAATATGAAAAATAGTTCCTTTACGGATATTTCTAATATTTTGTTAGATAATGACACATTAACAAAAAATATTAATTCAATTGAAAAATATTCATATTTAAATAATAATTAATCATAATATGCCTGTGTTATCTATTTTCTATATTATAATGCTTTCTGTTTAGTTATTGTTGCAAAGGATAAAATTTTTTTTTTTTTAAAGATTAATTTTGATTTTTGACAGAAACAGAGGTAGAGAGAGACAGAGAGAAGGGGGAGGGCCCAGAGCAGTCTCCATAGTTGACATTACCGGTAGTTTTCCATATACAGTGATCCCTCGTTTTTCGCGGTTAATGGGGACCAGAACCTTCCGCGAAAGCTGAAAAACCGCGAAGTAGGATTTGCCCCTAGGAATTTTCGTGTATGCGGGTACAAGAATGTTTTAAATATGTAAACAGTATTCATACTTTACTCATTTAAGACAAAAATTACAACAGTATACGTATTTACTTAAACGTGTC
>PVKE010036844.1:0-16200 GCA_004027555.1 Craseonycteris thonglongyai | reverse complement strand
CACACACACACACACACACACACACACACACACACACACACACACACACACACACACACACACACACACACCCACCCCATAAAAACCAAAGCAAACAATGCTCTCAGGGAAATGAAAATACCCTTTGCTTATTTAGCTGGGAAAAGTATAGCTTTGCTATTTATAAAAGTCCTTGAGGTACTGTTATTATTTACTTATCCTACTTGATTTTGAAAAAGAAGAAGTACTCAATAGAATTTTCGAAGTGGGTAAACACCACTGGAATGTTGTATGTAAAGCTCCAACTTAGGCTTACAAAATTATTTTTCCCCTTAATATCTAATCTGGATGCTGTAATAGATCTCATAATATGAAGTCTACCTTTATGGAAATCCACTATTATTTCAAATATGACTGCTATTAAACCAGTTTTGACAGGTTGGATTTTCACATTTATGGGTAAATACAGTCAACACTTAGCCAAATCCTTTAAGTATTTTGGTTACATGAGTTTGTATTTTTTTAAGTGATCAATCTGAGGATATTGTTTTTGGTAAATATACAAATAAAGTTTTTATTTATTCAATAAAATATATGTGGAATGTATAAGAATATGTTGTATACGATATCTGGGTGACTTTTTTTTTTTCTTGTTTGGTTGATAGGAGTTAAGTGGTATCTAAATATAAATTAATTAATTTAGGGGCGGAAATTTCTGTTGGTTCAAGGGTTTAGATAAATTCATAGGATAAGATTAATCAGATTTGGTTTATAGAATGGCAAAAAGTAAACAGTTTTTCTCTTCCTAACTCTTCATTGCCTCTCTGAGCAAGCGTTTGCAAACCCATTTGCAAACTGTGTGACGCTCATCCCGCCTGGTCTTACCTCTAATTCTAGGCGACCCCCTTCCAGGTTTCTGGTTTGTGGTTTCTGGTCCAACGTCTCCGGCGTGGGCTAGCCTACCAAGTCACCGTGTTGTCTTTGAAGCCTTATCCGACCTGTGCTTCTCAAATTAGAGCACGTGGAACTTGGCATATGAGACAGAGAGCTGTGATTCTCAACCACTGGAAAACACGTCGTAGTTTGGTTTGTTTGGGAGTACAATGCAAAGGTCCTGTGCAATCAAAAAGGAAATCCTGAGGCTTTAAAAAACGCGGGGCTACGTGAATAGCTTTAGACCATTCCCCCTGGGCCTCCTTAGGAATATAGAGGTTTTTCTTCTCTGCCTTAGGGATTCGGGGCAGGAAACCTGGAGAACACTGCCTCATTTCACGGGCAGAATGTGCTCTGGAGTTCATCCTGGGCAATAGATCTGACAGCCAGCACACCAGCTGTGAGTCAAAATAAGGTTTGATCTAACGTCATGACTGAGCCTTCCAATTTCCCTCCTGGATCTGAGAGGTAATCTGATGCCAGGGCACTGGGCTGGAGCCTGGCACCTGCCTAGCTCTTCTTGGCTCCTCTTTCTGTTCCTGATGCTCTCTGCTCTTGTGTGGCTTCCCCTGGGCCCGTCCTTTCACTTGAGCTGCAGCTTTCATATAGACTCTCCCGTGGGCCTATGCCTCATCTGTTCCCATATGCTGTCACAAGTAAAGGTGCTGGGGATTAATGTGGGTCAGATCCCAGCGGCACCTTATCAGTCAGGCACTCTGGTTTTCACTTCCATGTTTGTTTCTAACGCCTAACGGTTTTCCTTTTCTTCTGGAGTGTTCAGATGTCTCCTTTGGTACTGATCTCTGCGTGTCAGGCTACCTGGACACCCATGTCCCATCTCTGATCATCTGCCTGGGTCCTTAACTTGCTGCCTCCCCTGGGGTCCCCAAATATAGAAAACTCATTACTCCCCTCGTCCTGACTTCTAGATACCCAACACCCTAGTATCTCTAGGGTTTCCTAATTTCTTAGGTTTGGAGAAAGAGCAAAAGAGGATATGGGACTTCCTGGCTACAAATTCTCTAGGAGGTTTGTGTGAAAGGAAGCTTTCCTGCTCCCTTAGTGCAACATCCAGTTCCTCCAACTTTGGCTGTAGAGGGAGAAATGCCCAGTGGGGGATCGCCTAGTCCCAACTCTTAGCCCTATAAGGAGAGTCCTGTACACGACTCTTCACAGAATTTCCCAGAGGACCTCAGATCAGGCCAGAACAGTTAAGTAAGTCTAGACTGGTGACTTAGAGATGATGGAGGGAAGTAAGCACAGCCAGGAGGAACAATGCCCTGGATAATGAGGAGGACAAGGTTTTGCTACCCCTCAGAGGCAGTGTTGTCCTTAAGAGGTATGTGTGTGCAGATGCTGTCAAAGATAAGCAAAGCTGGCTGTTCATGTGGTGGAAACAGATTTTATTCGGGCACTACTGACAGTAGGGGGAGGAGCTGAGCCCCATTCCGATTTGTGCAGAGCTGACTGGGTGCTTAAAAGGGAGACTAAGGGAGAAAGGAGGGGAGTGAGCAGGGGCTCAGGAAGAGTCAAGGAAGTGAAAAGCTATACAAGGTTGGTCAGTAAATGTGATCAGGCTAGTTGCGTCTGCTGGTTGTCAGTCATGAAATTAGGATCCTGTCCTCCCACAAAGACTGGGAGACAGAGGTCCTGTCCTTCCTGATGATTACGCTTCAAAGGGACGGCTTTCAGGTTCTTTTCTTTAAAAAAAAAATTTTTTTTTTAATATTTTAATTTTTTTTCAGAGAAATGAGAGAGAGAGAGAGAGAGGAAGAGAGAGAGAGAGAGAGAGAGAGAGAGAGAGAGAGAAATGGAGAGGAGGGGGAGGGCCCAGAGCAGTCTCCATAGTTGTGCATCATTAGTTGTGACAGAGTTTTATTCCACACAGGTGGATGTGGTACCACGTGGGGGTGGGAACTGAACAGGGGGCCTCCCACACGGGAGGTGAGAATCTTCACTGCTGAGACATCCTGGCGGTTACCAGTTGCACCCCAGTTCAGCATATGGGGTTGCACAGGCGGGAGCTGGAATTCAATTCCCGGACCTCGTGGCTGCAAGGCAAGTGCTCAACCTGATGAGCGATCCTGGCAGCAGGCTCTTGAGAAAGATACTCCTGGGCTATAGGATAGACATCCGAGAACTGTCTGGAAAAAATCCAGTCATTGTCAATATAATGAGATTGGTTACATGGCTGGATACTTTCTGGATAGCCCTTGTATGAGTACCAGGTGTGATTAAAAAAAATAAAAAACAAAAGCAGTGACGGTGACTGCTGCTGCCAAGTGCCATCCAATGCAAAGGCAGGGATCTTTGATAGGGGAAGTGCCGCGTCAAACCTTAGTAACAGTGTGTGACAGGTTTTGACTCGATTCGTGGAGGCAGTTGTGAGCTACAGTTGAGAGAGGTGTGTTTTAAAGCGTGCCACAAATCATGGGTCATGAGCAATGCGGTAACGTAAATTTCTGTCAAATAAAAACATTATGGTGTGTCCTCATCCACCTTAAGCACTGGATCTCGCACCGTGCAACCTCTGGCTCTTCCTCAAAGTTAAAATGACCATGGAAGGTAAACATTTTGAATCGATTCAGGACATGGAGGCAGCATGACAGCACAGCTAAAGACACGAAAGAGGACTTCCAGAAGTGCTTCAGAAAGCGGCAAGGACAACGGTAAAAGCGTGTTCAAAGCAAGGAGGAGTATTTTGAAGGGGATTAATGGCAATGTGTCTTTTACTGTAATTTTTACAGATTTAAACATTCACCATATATTTTGAGTACATCTCATATATATCTCAAAGAGACAGAGCTGGGATTTATAATTCTTAGTAAATGCTCTAAGAAAGGGAGTCAGGGGCCTATTGTCAGAACACATGGTACATTCTTTTTGAGGGGGAGCCTTGCCAGACAGAAACTCACAAGGGCCGCTGGGGTGTCCTAGGGGTGTGAGTTTAGGCTGTGAAAAGCCCTGCTAGGGCTGCTCAAGTTTCTATGGGCAGGGATTTGAATGGAGTGTTTGTGCAAAGAATTTTTGCAGTTCTCAGTGCCTCAGGTATATGTGCTTTATGAAACAGATATTGTTAAAGAAACAGGTGTGCCCACCACTCCTACTGCCTCTGGGGATATTTTAAAAGAGAACTGACAATTTGCTATAATCTAACAGAAGCCCCCTGTGAGACTAGGAGTGCCAAGGCTCCTCCTTCTAGAATATTCTGAAGACAACTAAAGAGAAAAATAATGCTAACACCTCTTTCAGTCTATCTAGGCCAGAGCAGTACTCTCAAACATTTCAGACTATGTCCCCACCGTTTCAAAAACAAAACCATTTTCAATATTTTCTATTCTATTTTAGTTTTTCTTCAAATATTCTTCACTACCCACTAAATTAATTTCCTCACCCACCAATGGGTCTCAAGTCACAACCCACGTCTGAAGGGTGAGGCTGGAGGGCTCAGACCTGGGCAGGAATGATGGGAGAGGAAGTTGGCGAGCCCCTGGTTTAACAGTTACCACAGAAACCGGAGGGAAAAAAGCTGAAGGCATGAAGAAACCTCAGTCTGACCTGAGATAAACTGAATTTTTGTGGCTGAAATTCTATTGTTTCATAATACAAACATAGTAAGAGGAGCAGATGGTCCTATTGAGTAATTTCCTGGAAACATGGGACACAGCCAGAAATAGACAAAGAGACTGAGGCAGTGACAAGAATCGTCTAGGTAGAAATGCTGGGGGTTTTAATTAGCACAGGCTTCCTGGTAGAATGATGTATTCCCAGAAGTGGTCACTGAGGAGAAAAGTGCTACATTTGACTTTGTTATGGCTGAGTTGTAAATAGACCTTAATGAGGAAAATAGTAGTCTTTGTGAAACAACATAACAAATACTTATTGAGCACCTACTGTGTGCCAGGCATGATTCTAGGTACCAGGGCTCCACATCCATGAATATAACAAAATCCCTGCTCTCATGAGCTAACGTTCCAGTAGAGAGTGACAGGCAAGGACCAAGGAAGTGCATTATGTAATGTCAAGGAGTGACCAATGCTAGAAAAGCAGGGGCAAGGGTATGCATGCTACTTTAGATAGGGTGAGCAGAGGTGCCCTTTCTGATAAAAAGGCAGTTAATCAGGAACTTGAGTGAAGAGGAAATGGGAGGCCTGCCCATATCTGAGGAAAGCCTGTCCCAGGGAGAGGGAACAGCTAATGCAAAGGCGCTGAGTTGAGATAGGGGGCTCGGTGTATTCAGGGAACAGTAGCAAGGTCTTGGTGGCTGAAGTGAATTCAGAGTGGTGTCAGGAGTCTCAAGGACACTAGGAACACTTAGAGTGTCACCAGAGTAAGATGATAGGGCATACGACAAGTTCAGAAATGCTAAAGATTCATAAACGTTACGCACTTAAGTTGGGGCTTATGAGTTTGTGGTGACAATGAATAGCTAGAGGCTGCTGAACTCCAGGTTTTTGTGAAGCCAGCAAATACTGAGCCCTTTCTCCAAATCCTTGGTCTTTTTGATCCTGCCCAGTGCACTCACATCACTGTGAGTGGGCTGGGGCTGGCTCTCCTAAATGCCTACTCACAGGAGTCTAGGGGGGAGCCTCTCAAATAACTAAGGTCTATCAACCATTCTGTGCACAGATGGAGTCTGCAGCACACCCACCAAGGGCATCCTGGTGGTAATGAGACCATCAGTGGTGATGCGTGTGAGGCAAGGGGATAAAAGCCCAAACTTTGAAAGTCAGTGACCTCCAGGAAGCCTAGAGGATTTTTGGAAAAAAATGTGGATTGAGACTCAGTACATTTAAAAACAAACTAGGGATAGTGGGATAGCTCAGCAGGTTGAGCGCTTGCCTTGTAACCTCAATGTCCAGGAATTGAATCCCGGCCCCGAACTGTGCAAACCCATATGCTGAACTGCAGTGCAACTGGTAACCACTGGAAAGGCAGTGAAGGTTCTCGCCTCCCATGCCGGAGGCCTCCAGTTCAGTGTCCAACTGACATGGCCCCACATCCACCTGTGTGGAACAAAACTAAGTCACAACTAATGATGTGCAACGATGGAGACTGCTCTGGGCCCTCCCCTTCTCTCTCTCTCTCACTTTCTTTCAAACAATAAAATAAATCTTTAAAATCAATCAATCAATCAAACAAACAAAACCACTAATATAAACCCTTAGTGGCTAAGTGCAAACCAACAGATCATTTAAAAGAAAACCTATGTAAAACATGTTGCAATTCAGATGCAAACTAAAAATTAGGTGCTCAAAGTGCTATTTAGAAGAATAGACACATTCTCTAAAATAGAGACTATGTCCTCCTGGGAGGACAGTTGCAGTTGGAGGAAGGAACCATGGCTGGAGACATGATGGATTAGACTAGGCTGCAGCATTATCACTCTACTGCCCTGACTCCGAAGGAGGTAATAATTGTCGACACCTTGCTGAGTTGTGGTGAAAATGAAACAAGACATGTGAAGTGCTCAGCTCACTGGGTGACAGACTATAAATGCTTCAAACAGTTGGCTGCTAAAATTGTCCTTCCTCATCAGAAAGCTTACAGGGCTGCGGGCCATTTTCTTGCTGGTCTTTGTATCTATAGCACTTGTATCTACAGAGCTGGGCACCAAGAATGTAGCTACATCATCTCCTGCCATGAATAATGTGGGGGGGTGGGGTGGGGGGCTGGTCCTGAGAAGCTGCCACCCCAGGAATTGCCACTACTCCTATCGATGACCTCCTGGACACTTCACATACATCAGAGGTGTAGCTATATTGTGTTTGGATTGTGCAATATTAAAAGAAGTTGGCCACCTTGGGGCCATACTTCTACTTACGTACTAACTGGCTGGAACAAAATAGGGAATGTTCTCTTTCGAAAGGATCTGTGCACTCCAGTTTGACAGACTCCAATGACCTGCTTGGCCCTGAAGTCCTTTGAGTTTGCAGCCTCGGACATACACTATCTTGTTTAGCCTTGTACAATGTCTGTGAAGTAAACTGCTGCGTTATGGATGAGAAAACAGAGGCGTGGAGATGGTGAGTCGCTTCTCAGCACCAGGGCTGGACACAGATCTCTGGTCTCCTAAGCTGTTGATGCTTTTGCTCTGCCCACCACTCCTTGGGAGGAGGGGCTTATACTGAATGCAGGGATGACATGGGACTCATGCAACTCCATGATTCTATGATCGAAGGGTTTTTGATCAAGCGCAGCACAATTCCAGAGTCACCCTGAAAAAACATCTAGAAATACGCATTAGTAACTTCACTGTGTGATCTGTGCAAGGGCCAGAGACCTTGGCCTAAAAAAACAACAAGGGGTTGGAAGCAGACCTCTAAGATGATCCCCAGACTCTCATGCAGGACGTCTGGCTGCACTTTTAAATGTTGTCCATGTGGGGGCAGAAGATGACAGCGAGTTCCTTAGTTACCTACATATGGTGATGGAGCGGCTAGGACGTTGGAGGGTTATTTTCCTGAACCGCCAGCCCTGTGGTTCTGTGCTGTGCATCTGGCTCGCTGTGGCAGCTGTTGGGCCTCCGGATTCGGAGTCACCACTTAGAGCAACTGTGGCCTGTTCTGTCCCGAGGTCATTGAATTTAAGGTACTATTGATTGGAAGATGCATCTTTATGTTAGGTGACTCTAACAAAGGAAAGATGTTACAATGCCTTAGTGACAGAATTTCAGACTGTATGAATTGGTCCCTTTTCTGTCTCTAGTATTCCTTGGCACCATATAGGCAGTCCTTTAGCATATGTTATCAGCAATGAAACATAGTATAGCATCATTTGTTTGTTGTTTTGCAAGAAAAGATGGGATTGTGGTTATTCCTCCCCTAATCAATATTTGTTTCACTAATATAAACTTTATTTCCCAAATCTCCATTTCCTTGCTTTTCTGTGCATGCTTCCCCCTGCCCCCTCCAAGTGACTCAGACACAATCGAAGTGACCCGCAGAGACACCTCTTCAGAGTAATCAGCCAGCCTGGGCCACCACGCTGGGGCAGACAGTGGGGGGAGGAATGGCAGTCCTGCCGAGAGGCTGTAGGGCAGGACCGCAGCAGCCCTGCCTCTGACCACCCTCTATGCGAACACAAGGGGCTGTGTCTCCAGGGTCCACAGCCTCAGGGCCCCAGACAACGCTGGTGCCAGGGACCCCAGAGCCACCCGCTGGAGGCTGGGGGTGGGGGTTCGGGCCTCCATCGGCCATAGAACACCCACAGCCTGGGTGGGCAGCGCTGGGAGGTGCAGGGAGCTGAAGGAGCTGACGGGTTCCAGGCACCCCGCAGTGCAACCGAAGGGAGATGCCAGCTTCCCTCCCACCCGGGTGCACACGCCAGTGCACGTATGAAATGAAACACCAGTCTAGCGAACAATATTACCCGTACAGGGTGTGCTGTCATCTATTCCGTCCTATGATTTTGTTCTGTTCTATTCTGGTCTGCCCGATTCTGGGCGATGAAGAAGGAGAGGGCCTGTGGGAGGTGGTGGGGTCACCCCCTGCCCCCTCACGAGACCCTCTGAGGGAGCGTTTCCTCTGAGACAAACTGCAGCTGCTCTGTGTGTGCCCTCAGGTGTCGCCCCACAGGCCCTAGGCTCCTGGCAGCAGAGACAGAGCCCTGTTCACCTAGTATCCCCATAGCTCCTGGAAGAAAGCAGAATTCTTGACCCGGCCAACCTTGGAGAGTGTCCCTCCGTCAAGCCCCTGGTGTTACAGGGGACAGTGCAGCTCATGGTGCTGTTTGCTGCACCCTTGTCATGTCCGGGTTTCATCCCTTCCTCCTGGATTCACTGGCCATGAGCTCTGTGACACTAAGAGTCTTACATACTATGGAGGTGGCAGCACTGAGGGGACCCCGGAGTCTTGGGCCCAGGGTCTGGCAGGCCACGGGCATGTGAGTGAGAAGATGAGCGACCCATTGCCCATAGTAGCAGCAGGGGCTTTAGAGTCAGTCAGACCTGAGTGCTGTTGTGACTTTGCCAATCACTCACTAGCTGTGTGATCTTGGGTAAGCCACTTACCCTCTCTGAGCACCAGTTTCTTTGTCCTTAAAACGTGTATTATAATACTTATTTTGTAGAATTGGTGTGAGGATTAAGAAAAATGTGTATAATGTATAGTGCCTGGAAACTCAAATATAGCATGTTCTATGATAATTGTGTGTGGTAATTATAACAACACTAATTAGGGGGTCTCAGAATAACTGTGGATATTCCAGAAATGCTTCTCTTACTTAATTTTGGGGGAAGTTGGGCTGCTATTGTTTTCATGCTAGACAAAAAGGAAATGTGCATAAACACTTCAGGGAGGAAGCAGGTTATATTTGTCATGAACAGCCTTAATAATAAAAGGAGAGGAAAAACACACAGTTAGACACACACACCCTCATACATTCCCCCAAACCACACTAGATGCAGGTCCTTGCCAAGTGTTCGCTTAGGCTGCAAAGGACAGCTGCATCCTGTAGAATGCATGGCGGGACTCTGCCCAGCCAGTGTCCAGCAAGCTGCTGGGGAGGTATAGCCTGGTCTCTGGGATAGTCCCTGTGCACCTACCAGAACGAACACAGAGTATGTTGTTAGAGAAGAACCAGAAAATGCATGTTGACAGGACCTGGGAAGCATTCTCTCTTCCCTCAGCAGACCTTCCTCATCGTTATATGGGTATGTTTTAGGAATTTTGATTTTGGGGCTTAGTGTGTAAATGCTAGTACTGTCATTTTGCTTTAACCAACTAAATAAATATTTTAACTATTGAATATTATAGAAAATTGAAGTTTAAATTATCCTACTAGAAAACACATTTTCTGTGAATTACAGACGGAAAACAGTCAGGCATGACTCACGATCCATTTCCTTGGCTCTACATGTGGTTTTCCCTCGATGGCCACTAGATGGCGGGATGGGCCCACTAGTTCCGAGCCAGCCTTTCCCACCCGACTTTAAAGTGAGGAAACGTTTCTGTTTTGGTTCCGTCGACATATGTGTGTTTTCTCCTTTAGAAAAGAGAGGGAAACAGTGGTTAGGATCCTCTCTAGTACATAACGAAAGGCTCACCATTTCCCTGTCTGAAGGTCTGAGCCGCAGGTGCTTAACTCGTCTTTGAGGAAAGCTTCCCCTGAGCCAAGTGCTGCGCTAGGAGCTTCACCTCATTCACTCTGCACCGGGAGACAAGAAGGTGTTGCTTCCACTTTGTTTAAAAGACGTTATCCTTCTGTTGCATGGACGTGTTGTAGGTAAAAGCTCGGATGTGAGAACTGCAAATGTGACTACGTGGGCCCCATGAAGAATCTGGGAAGCTAGAGCCCTCTTTTCATCCCTGTAAGTGACAGCTACTGGGACAGATCTATCTATATGCTTCGTGTGCAAACAAGCAGGAAACACCCGCATAAACGAAGGAGCACAAAGCCCGATCTAGAAACGAAAGGCTCTAGAAACGAAGCTCTGGGACAGAGGAGCCGTGATGACAACCGCCAGAAGCAGAGGGGGCCCTTGCCTGGCAACCTCATCAAGTCCGCCCTAGGGCCCCTGTACTCAGCATCTGCTGGGTGCCCGGCACAGCGCGAGGTGCCTTTGTTGCGACTTATTCTCACTCCTTACAACCGCTCTTAGACCCAGGTGTGTAAAGACAGGAAGATGTGCAAGGCAGTTCCATTGAGTCATTCGGATGAAATACTTCCATTGCTGAATTACCCAACCTGATTCCAGAAGAGAAAAATGGTTCTTTGTTGTTTTTTTTTCAGGATGAGTAGGAGTAGTCAAGTTTGGGGGCTTGTTTGTGACCAGTCAGGACCTAAATGGAATCTGAATGCATTTCTGTCATGAGTTGAATTCAGCAGAGAACAACCTTTGACACGTGGAGGGAAATCAGCTTCATCCAGGCTGAAATCTGCAAAGCCAGTGTTCTTGCCCTGTGATTTAGCCAAGTCAGGAACTAACTGAGATAACTGGGATGAAAACTCAAAGGGACTCTGTTTTATGTATGAATTCATCCTTTCAAGTACTACTACTTCTTATTGCAAAACTAGGTTAAATTTGGACTTCATAATCTTAAAACGTAAGTCAGATCATGGTACTTTTCTGTTCATAACCCTTCCCTAGAGCCTAAGTTCTCCCCAAGGCCTAGAGATTCCCACACCTTCTGGTTCCCCATTGTTTCTCTCTGAACTCATCTGGTTTCTTACTTTCTTTCTCTTTCCTTCGTCCTTTCTTTCTTTTTTTTTTTTTGACGAGAGAGAGAAAGAGAGAGAGAGAGAGAGAGAGAGAGAGAGAGAGAGAGAGAGCGAGAGCTACAGAGACAAAGACAGAGAGAGAACTGAACTGGGGGGACTCCCTAGTTCAGCATATGGATCCGCACTGGCCAGGACTCGATCCTGGGTCCCCAGGGTTCCTGGCGCTGCAAGGTTAGCGCTTAGCCCACTGAGCCATCCTAGCTTCCCCATATCCTTTCTTTTTTTAACACATCAATTCTACAACGAAGACAAGATTGCTTCTTGCAGCTCCCCAAATTTTCCCAACTCTTTCTGTTTTCTTTACCAGGAGTCGGAAATCACAGCCTGTAGCTGAACCAAATGCCCATTTTCGTATAAACCACAGCTAAGAATGGTGTTTATGGTTTTAAATGGTTGGGAAAGAAATCAGAAAACTATTATCTTATGACATGAAAATTCTATAACATTCAAATTTCAGTGTTGATGAATAGAATTTTATTGGAACACAGCCAAGGCCATTTCATTTCTTAGAAATGCTCCGCACCAGGATCTCATCATCAAATCAAAAGGCAAGCAGCTGCACAGTCTGCTTACAGTCATTGTGCTCTGTAGTCCCCCACACATGGCGCATATATGTTATTTGCTCTGTGTGTATATGTGAGTGTGTACTCATGTATGTATAGCTTTTTTTCTGAACCATTTGTGAGTACATTTCATCCCTCAGCGCTCCTTGCCCCTAAACACCTCAGTGCATAGTTCCTTAGAACAACCAGTACAGTTACAAATTTCAAAAATTTAACTCTGATACAACACGTTTATCCAACCTACACACTCCCTGTGTGTTTTTGTTTTTTTAAGTTTATTTATTTATTTAAATTGTTTTTGACAGAGAGAGACGGAGAGAGGACTGAACTGAGGGGAACTCCCCAGTTCAGCACATGGGTCCGCATGGGCTGGGGCCGGGATTCGATCCTGGTTCCCCCGAGCTGCAAAGTGAGTGCTTAACCCACTGCGCCATCCCGGCTTCCCCTGTTTGAGATTTTGCTGATTGCTTGCATATGTCAGTTGCTTGAATTCTGGTTAATGAAGAGTCTATTTACATTTATCTGGCATCTATCAGTGCCCATAGGTGCCGGTTAACTGAAAGCCTACTATATTTATATTTGTTTTGTTTAAATGCACAATCCTATAATTTTTAAAGATTTATTTTTATTGTTTTTGACAGAGACACAGAGAGAGACAGAGAGAAGGGGGAGGGCCCAGAGCAGTCTCCATAGTTGTATGTCATTAGTTTTCTGATATAGTTTCACTCCACAGGTGGGCCATGCCTACGCAGGGCAGGAACCTGGTTGGGAGCCTCCTGCATGGGAAGTTTGCCTAGGCGAGAGCTGAGCTGGGGGCACACCCCAGTTCAGCATATGGATCTACACAGGCCGGGCCAAGATACGATCCTCAGACCCTGAGGCTATAAGACAAGTGCTCAACCCGCTGAGCTATCCCAGCTTCCCCTGTATTTATATTCTTGGTTGAAAACAATTAAAAGAATATTTTGTTATTTTATGATATTCAGATGTCAGTGTCCATGAATAAAGTTTTCTTGGAACATAGCCACGTCCAGTTGTTTACCTGTACTGTCCATGGCTGTTTCTGTGATACAACAGCCGAGCTGAGTAATTGTGACACACCTGCAAAGCCTAAAACACTATCCGGCCTTTTACAGAAAATGTTTGCTGACCTGAGTCAGGCTGTTGCTTTCCACGTCTCTCATCATTTAACCACCCTCACATGTTCACTTCCAATCCCACCTTTCAGTAAACCCGTCTCTAACAATTCAACCAAAGTTAGTACTGCAGCCTTGATCTTGTTTTCTTGTCTAAAATAATTAAATGCATTCACCAAATATTTATTGGCTTCCTGCTATGACCCGGGCATAATTACTGATACTTAGGATAGAAAAATGAACCAGTACACTCCCAGCCGTTAGTAAGTCCATATCCCAATAGACGAGATAAGGAAAAAATAAGATAACAGAGAGTGAGAAGGGAATAGTCATATTTACACAAGGTCTTACCTAAACTGGAGTGACATCTAATTTAGCTGGGGGTAGGGAAAGACACCAGAAATATTTAGTGAGTGAATTTCGGGCAGAGGTTTTAAAAAAGCAAGCAAGGGAGGGAGCAGGTGTATGCTCTCCTGATACTTGTATGTTCTGTGGCCGGGCTGGGCCAAGTATAACAGGTTCATGACATGCTAGAAGCAGACATAACCTAGAGACCATCCAGTTCTACTCCCCCCCCCCATTTTACAAATGAGACAGTGGAGCCCGGAGCTGTGAAGTGATTTGCTACAAGGCTAAGGATTTGAAAAGTCAGAATGAAAATTGAGATGTCCTGACTCTCACTGACAGCAGCACTCTTTTCCCTGCAGTTGCAATGTTTTGGGCCCATACTGGTGAATATCTAAAATCCTCTTTGCTGGCTATTGAGTAGAACACAAAATGAAACTAATATGGTATTATAGAAATATTGGGATCTAGGCTTCTTTACATATCAAAAAGCTGAATTAGATAACCTTGAGTACCCCTTCTGGCTCTCACAGATTATCCTTTAAATATACTATCATTTCTAATAAAATGTATGATGTGGTATGTGGTCTAACTGCACTTTGCCTTTCGCTTCCACAAGAAATGAAAGGCCGTAAGACTCTATTCTTTTACAACCTCAATGAACTAAACAGTTAATGTGTATCTGAAATATACAATAGGATCGCAAGGAGAAGGAGAATCAACATGCTGAGAGGTCTTGGAGGTGAAATCTGAGCTGTCCTCTGTAAGAGGTGAGGACTGGCCAGGAAGACAGGAGGGTGTTCCAGGAAGCACACAGGAGCACCGTGGAGGCGTCCTGGCTCCACACGGGCCTTGTGGGAACCAGGCTGCTGGGGCAGGGACTGAATGGGGAGCCCGGATGGCGGACATGGCAGTCATGCCAGGCACCAGGGTGGACGTGATGCAGGAGCTCAGGGGAAGGGGAAGGAGACCGATTTGGGCAGCAGGGCAGATGGCTCTGCAGGAGGCTGCTTCATTAAGCGCAGATAGTTCCTGAGGGTTCCGCTTTAGGGAAGTATGTTCTTAGCTTTACATCCTTCTTCTTCAATTAGGTGTGCCGTAATGACACAATAAATTCTCCGAACTATCCATGGCAACAACATGAAACACTGTAGATCTATATAAGAAACATGCTGAAGTCAACGTTTTTTAAAAAGAATTAATTGAAAAATCTGATGAGTATAAACAGTTCCCTTGGTTGTTAGGAGGCTAGCAGTTGAGAGTGTGTCTCAGTAGCACCTCTGCTATCTGTTCCTTCCTCTCTCCTCTTGTGTGTCAGTTTCCATCTCTGGATTTGGTCTTATATTTCTAAATTTTTTCACATAATAAACTACTTTAAATGCTTTTTGGAAATGATTACTGAAGTTTCTCTAGATACATATTCTTCCATATCTCATTATACTAAATAGTGACAAGCTAGATCTTCATACATAGAGTTGTTTTGGACAGAGGACCTGAAGTCCTTTGTAAACCCATGGTATTAAACCTAATTACAGTTAATTTGCATGTGTATAGCACTTTAAGAATTTAAAAGGTGGGTTTTGTTGTTAACATGCGTTATTTTATTCAAGCCACAATTGCCTTGTTAGGAGCTCTTTCATCCGATATCTGTTTGATATACCTGGTACAGTACCATTGACCTACCTGCATAGATTCCCCATAAATGCTTAGAAAAAAAATGGGTGATCAAGGTAAGGCAGAAGTAACAATTTGGGGAGAGTACAAACTCTCCATCATTCCCACGTCACTGAACAGGAAGCAGTGCTGCACTGGGATCACCAGGACCATCTCAGGACAGCCAACGGCTATGCTTCTTCCCAGCTCCATTTTCACTTCACCTTGTCAGCTTGAAAGTGGCCACGGTGGGTTACACCACGGAAATCAGTTATCACTGTAAGTTGGCACCCTTTCCCCTCCATTCCTTGAGAGCCAGTTTTTAAACATTTGCTAGCACTACCACTGAATTTAGTATTCAGACTAGTTAAGTGACTTCACTGAGGCTAAATTGCCAGCTAAGAGGTCAAGTCCAAGCGCCTGGCTCTAAAACCATCAGGGAAACTCACGAGTCAAGGATGAAGGAACAGCCAATGTCTGAGTCTGTAGCATAGCTCCGTGAGTGACGAGCAAGGGCACAGGCCAGTGGATCAGAGACAGGAGGCTGCCTCAAGCCCTCATCTGTTTGTGCCTAGGGTTGAAGGAACCCAGCCTGAATCTCAGAGTCCCTGTGGAGAGCACACCCACAATCCAGACACAGCAAGAATGAGAGGTGTCTCGTGCACTGTGGAGACTGCTGGGACGCAGCGCATCGGAAGCCCTGAAAGATGTCAGCACTGCTTCAACATGTAGCGACGTTTCTGGCAGCAGTAACTAAATGCTGTTCAAAAAAGAAAAGCATTCTGAAATGTGCTTTCACCTGGAGTACATAGAAACGCAAGCAGACCCAGTGCAAAAGTTCTCCAGGGTGAGAGACATGACTCCCTAATAGTCAGAGAGCCAAACATGTTTAGAAGAGCCTGCTGCTTCCCTTAGGTCCATTTGCATCTTTATTGACTCCATTTGAACATCTGATGAATGTGGGAAACGTTCAGCAAAAATTCAGTTTAACCCGCAGTTAATATGCATCCACTCTGTGCAGAGCTTTGGGGGGAAGTTCTTCAAGGGATTGGAGATGAGCAGGACCCTCAAGAGGTCAGAGGACTCTCAAAAGAGTAGAAAACACAGGTCCACAGGTAATTTATACAGCGACAGATTGTCACCAACTGTTACTGACATGCAATGCCCTGGGCTGGGTCCCCTGGTGAGAAGAGAATTCTGGCCCTTGGGATGGTCACGTCCCATCCAGTCACTGTTTCACCAGCATGTGTTTGGGTATTCCGTTTCAGACACGTTAAACTTAAGTCTGTGGCACAATGAAGTGAAGACATTTAAGTGTGGAGCTCCGAATCTGGGCTAGAATATAAATCAGGGCTTAAAGGCAATGGGTG
>PVKE010036843.1:0-16202 GCA_004027555.1 Craseonycteris thonglongyai | reverse complement strand
AGGTACCCAGAAGAGCGATTGCTGGGTCATATGATAATTCTATTCTTAATTTTTTGAGGAACCTCCATACTGCTTTCCACAGTGGTTGTACCAATTTACATTCCCACCAGTAGTGTATGAAGGTTCCTTTTTCTCCAGCACTCAATAATCCTTTTCTTGTTGACTACAGCCATTCTAACAGGTATGAATTGATATCTCATTGTGGTTTTAATTTGCATTTCCCTAATAACTAGTGAAGTTGACCATTTTTTTCATATATCTGTTTGCCATTTGTATGTCTTCATGGGAGAAGTGTCTGTTCAGATCTTCTGCCCGTTTTTCAATTGGATTTTTTGTTGTTGAATTTATGAGTTCTTTATATATTTTAGATATCAGCCCCTTATCAGAAGCATTGTTTGCAAATATTTTCTCCTATTCAGTTGGTTTCCTTTTTACTTTGTTGATGGTGTCCTTTGCTGTGCAGAAGCTTTTTATTTGATATAGTCCCAGTCATTTATTTTTGCTTTTACTTCCTTTACCTCTGAGGTCAAGTTCATAAAATCCTCTCTGAATACTATACTTTAAGTACTGATGCTTTCTTCTACGCAGTTTACTGTTTCGGGTCTTATTTGGAGGTCTTTGATCCATTTTGAGTTAATTTTGATATATGGTGACAGTTCACAGTCCAGATTTATTCTTTTGCACGTGGTTTCCCAGGTTTCCCATCACCATTTACTGAAGAGACTTTCTTTTCTCCAATGTATATTTTTTGCTCCTTTGTCAAAAGTTTCCTGTCCATATATTTGTGGGTTTATTTCTGTGTTTTTGATTCTGTACCATTGGTCGGTACGTCTATTTTTCTGCCAATACCAAGCTGTTTTGACTATTGATACTTTGTAGTATCGACTGAAGTTGGGGAGCCTGATGCCTCCAGCCTATTCTTTTTTATTTGTAGGAATGCTTTGGTGATTTGAGGTCTTTTTGTGGTTCCATATGAATCTGATTATTAAAAAAAAAACTATTTCTCAAAAGAATGTCTATGGGATTTTGATGGGAATTGTATTATATCTGTGTATTGCTTTGGGTAATATGCCATTTTATCTATGTTGATTCTTTCAATCCATGAACATGGACTGTCTTTTCATTACTTTGTGCCTTCTTCAATTTCATTTAATAGTGTCTTATAGTTTTCCATGTAAAAGTCCTTTGTGTTCTTTGTTAAGTTTATTACTAGGTATTTTATTCTTTTGTTATGACTGCAAAATGTATTTTATTTTTCATTTTTTTTCTGAAGTTTCACTGTTTGTGTATAAAAATGCTATGGATTTTTGTACATTGAGTTTGTATCCTGCAACTTCAATGTATTCATTTATTATTTCTAATAGTTTTCTAGTGGAGTCTTTAGGCTTATCTTTTCTTTTTAAAGACTTATTTTATTGTTTGAGAGAGAGAGCAAGAGACAGAGACATAGAGCCAGAGAGAAAGGGGGAGGGCCAAGAGCAGTCTCCATAGTTGTATATCATTAGTTGTGACATGAATTCATTCCACACAGGTGGATGTGGGGCCATGCAGGGCAGGAATTGAACTGGGGGCCTTCCCCATGGAAGGTGGGCCCCAGTTCAGCATATGGGTTTAAACTCACCAGGGCTAAGACTTGATCCCCAGACCTCGCGGTTCCAGGTTGAGGCAAGCTCTCAACCTGTTGAGCTATCTGGCATCCCCAGGGTTTTCTATGTAAAGGATTATGTCATCTGCAAAAAGTAACAGTTTAACTTTACTCCCAATTTGATTGCCTTTTCATTCTTTCTCCTGTCCCATTGCTCTGGCTAGAATTTCCAGCACTATGTTGAATAGCAGTGGTGATAGGGGACATCCCTGTTCTGTTCCTGATTTTAGAAGAAAAGATTTCAGTTTTTCCCCACTCAGTATGATATTCGTGGAGGGTTTGTCATATATGACCTTTATTCTATACCCATTTTATTAAGTGTTTTGATAATAAATGGATGTTGTATCTTGTCGAATGCTTTTCCTGCATCAACAGACACTTCTGATTATGGTAAGTTATGCCTTGGCCTGTGATCCCAGGCACCCACCTCAGTCTGTCCTCTGTCAGTCTCTGGGTTGGTCACCTGGTAGGTCTCCAGGTTACACTCTACAGTGTGTTTCTGAACTGCTCCCTTCCCTTCTCTCTTACTTGTTTCCCTTTCTCTGGCCTTTAGGTATTTTCTTGTGATGAGTGGGTCTCTCAGCTGAGACTACCTGTTGCTTAGGGATTCCCTTGTTGAATTTTAGTTGTTCAATTTGTTTTCTAGGAAAGATTTTGAGTCTCCTCTCATGCTGCTATCTTGACATCTCTGTATTATTTAAAGAAGACACAAGTGGCCAATTATTTTGAGAAGAGATTACTTTAGGTATAGGCTTCCACTGGATTCAGTTTTCATGAATTTATTTCTTATTTTGCAAGAATAGATCAGCTGAACACTTTTGAAATAAGACATATTTAAATGATAATTTCTCCATAGTATCAAAATTTATTGCAATTGTATTATGACTACTAAATGTTTTAATTTTTAATTAATAAAATGTCAATAGACATTTTAGTAATAATAGAACTAATAATTGGCTTTGTTTTGGTCATTGTAATAGCCACTAATCTTAATTTCTAGATTTTGTGTAGCCTGACTTTTGTTTTGGTTTATTTTTAAATTCTTTCATTATTTTTTCATCTCAATTTTTAACCATCCTCAATGATAACATTTTAAAGAAATCTCTCCTATAGAAGGGTCTTCATATGAAAAATAATTTCTTTTGCTCACATTTAAGTCTTTGCCTTGGTACCAAACAGTTATGAATTCTTTTTGTTGCAAAGGTAAAATAAAGGTGGGGTAAGGTATAGAATCAGAGAAAGGGAAAGGAGCAGAAAAACAGGGGAGATGAAATTGGCACAGATGAAAAAATTTAACACAAAGAGGTATAAGTAAAAACATTGACTTTGGAGAGAATGAAAAATTGACTAAATAAACAGGTAAATATTGAAATAAAAAGCATAAGGTAAAACAAATATCCTGTTATTTATTTTAGTTAAAGCAAACATAATCTCATGAATAAAAAAAAAATTCTCCTGGAATATGCTAATGTGAAAATCTCTATTTAGACATAATCTTGCCTGTGAAAATATCCTGATTTTTTTTTTTTTGTAAACATGATTCTTTGAGACAGGAAACTGACATCAATTTTATGTTTCAAATACAAACCAAATTTAAATTATTTTAGAATAGAAATGGGATGTATCTTTATTTAGAAGCCAGATGTCTTATTAAATACAATTTCCTCTGTTGGCTGCTTTATATTAAGGGCAAATTTAGAACAAGAACAGCTTCTGGGAAATATAATTATAACCCTTGTGTGGCTTTCATGGTCATGGAGGCTGGAATATGAAAGTAATTGACAAACAAATGTACAAAACAGATTTTTTTTTTTGGTCTAAAGGAGTTGCTTTAATCAGCTATCATTTTCTTTGCTATTCCAGAACCTTGTATTGCCTCTAGATTGTGTTGGATTGATTGATATATTCATTCAGAGTTTTCTGTTATATCTTTTAAAGAAAGCTTCTCATTGCTCTATCCAACATTCGGCTATTAGATACTTTCTTGGTGGAGAATGTATAGGATTTTAAATTTAATTTTCATTTATTTTTTAAAGATTTATTTTATTGTTTGAGAGAAGGTGAGAAAGAGAGGGGTGGGGATAAGTCCCAGAGAAGGCTCCATAGTCATACATCATTAGTTGTGACATGGTTTCATTCCACACAGGTGGATGTAGGACTGTGAAGGGCAAGAACCAAACCAGGGGCCTCCCGCATGGGAAGCAAAAATTTTTGCCACTGAGTCATCCTGGTAGTTACAAGTTACAATGCAGTTCAGCATATGGGTTTGCACAGACTGGGCCAGGTATCAAACCCCGGACCTCAGGATTGTGCAAGGCAAGCTCTCAACCAGCTGAGCTATCCTGACATCCCTGAGAATGTAGTTTTCACAATTTTCTTAGTCTCATAAAAGCATTAAAATGGACGCAGTAGAATTAAAGATAGAAGTGTAAGCTACACCTGGTCTTATGTAATTTATATGGGGAGCAGTGACTCTTTTCAGTAAGCCATTTTCCCAAACATGCTCATATAAGGCTGGGTCAGGGATTTCCTTAAAAATTGCTGCTTTCAAGGATCATAGGCCTCCAGTAAAACTCAATGTTTTCGCTGTTCACCACCTGGTTTATGAATGCCAACATTTTTTTTTTAATTTGCTTCAAAATCATTTTTGAAAGAAATAAATACTGTGATACAGTGAACCCCCATAACCTCTTTCATTTCCTGATATTTCTCTCTGCCATGTTTTTAGACTTTGCTGCTTACGTATGACCCAACACACACACACACACACACTCAGAGTATTGCTTGATATGTTTTACATTTATTAAGTGGTTTCATATAATATATATGTATATATTTATATCATACAGTATATATGTATGTATCTATATCATATACTATGTCTGTATATATTTATCTCTGACTGTATGGAAGGTTAGATACTTAGGTTGTTTTAATTCTTTCCTTTTATAAACAATAAGGTCTTTTTTTGTGTACCTTTGAACTTGTGTACATGTAAAGAGTTTCTGTAGGGTATACACCTAGAAGAGGAGTTCCTGGAACTTTACTAGAAATTGTCAAATTTTTCTCAATGTGGCTATACTAACAATAAATACTGTCAAATTTTTCTCTAATGCAGTTGTACTAATTCATATATATACCCCTCTCCCCAAGCAGTTGATGACAATTCTGATTGCTCCATGTTCTTATAATATTTTATATTATCTGCCTAAAATTTTTGCCATATTGTTAAACATGAACTGGTCTACCCTTTTGTTTCAGTTTTTAGTTCCTGATTATTCATGAAGTTGGGGTTATTTTAGTATATTCAGAGACCATTAATATTTTTATTTTTGTTATATAGCTGTTCATAGTCTTTACCCAAATTTCTGTTCAGTAGTTTTTCTTGTTGATTTATAGATATTCTTCATGTTTTCCATGTATTAATTTTATTGTTAATTATATACATTGAGAATGTCTATACCTAATCTGTTTGCTTATGATATCTCTCTCTCTCACACACACACACACACACGCACACACACACGGTTTTGAAATTTGAATGTAGCTATTTCAGTCAGCTTAAGGCAAATCATGCTGTGGTAACAGTACTCACAAATCTCTGTGTTTACTGCAAAAGAGTTTAGTTTTTTACTTCCAGTCATATGGTTTGATTTTTACATTTGTCTTTTAGATCTATTTGGAAGTTACTTTTGGATGTGGTGGGAGAGAGACCTGAGTGCATTTTATCTTTTCGTATGGGTAGTCAAATATGCCTACCAGCATTCATTGGCCATGACATCCTTTTCCTCCGACATTTTTAATGTAATCTGTGGCATATCTTCAGTTCTCACAAATAGTGGTCTTTTTTTGGTACTCAGATAGGTTCTATTTGTCTATTTGTGTATGTCTATGCCAATTACTATATGTAATTTCTTTTTTAAATTCAGAAATATATCCAAGCATGGTTTATTCTTGGGGTTTTAATCATTCAAGAGAGACTTTTTTTCTCCACCTGGGTTGAGTTGTAGTTTTTCCTCTGAGGTTTCCTGTCTCGGAGAAAGCCTCTTCCAGGACATGGTTTTGTGTGCTATATCCCCTGCCCCTGCCCCTGCCCTCCCAACCCATGGCATTGGCTTCTTCAGTTACATCTCTGGCTTTGAGTTTCTGCTCTATTTCTTTGAGCCCTTGAGATCTATCTTACTAATTTATTTTTATTACCCAGCTTTGTTGACTAATTTGAGGGTTGTATTTGATCCCACATTTTGTTATACTAGTAATGTGAGGTGACTGTACAGCTCATTTTGTCCTATTGTTGAAACACATAGATGATTCTGAAAATCTTTAACATTCAAATGAGGGAAGATCTAATAGTAGGTGTAGTGTTAATTTGATTGGCAAAGGAGGTATTTTATGGATCGCAAACTTCCTAAGGAGCCTGAAATTGAAGCAACTAGCCTTTAAAATTAATTAAAAAGCTATGTTACTCAAGCTATTTTGATAGGCAAGCTATAGAAAATTCTATGACTTAGTTTCTTTCTATGATGTGTTGAATTTAATGCCTCTGCCTTTTTTTTTTCTGATTATTCTTTTAAGGGATTTTCCTTTAAAGATTTATTTTATTGCTTGAGAGAAGGTGAGAGAGAGAGAAAGAGAAAGTGATAAGGGAGGAGGGTCCAGAGCAAACTCCACAGTTGTACATCATTTGTTGTGACATGGTTTCATTCCATACAGGTAGATGTGGGCTGTGTGGGTTGGAAACCAAACCGGTGCCTCCTGTGTGGGAGGTGAAAACTTTTGTTGTTGAGCCATCCTAGTGGTTACCAGTTGTGATGCAATTCAGTATATGGGTTTGCATAGGCCAGGGCCAGGAATTGAACCTAAGACCTTGTGATTGTGAAGCAAGCACTCAACCACTGAGCTATCCTGGCATTCCCTGTTTGTTCTTAATAAATATCAGAAACTGAAAGAAGCTTTTGGATTTCAGTGTGTGTATGTGTGTGTGTTTGTGTTTGTGTGTGTGTGCACAGAAGGGAAGAAAATAAATTAGCAAGGGAAAAGGAAGAGGGAGAGAAATTTTTCTGTTGTTTCTGCCTTCTCCCTACAGCTACTTTTCTGACTGCAATGATTCTCTTCCTTGCAAGCGTAGAGTGAAAGTGAATGTTTTATGTAACCCAAGTATCTGATGACTGGAAAGGTCCTAACAACTTAATAGGAAGATTTAATTACCCATCTTCCCCAAACAGGATCACTTTGCTTTAGTACAAAGATGTCCAATCTTTTGGCTTCCCTGGGACACATTGGAAGAAAAATAATAATCTTGGGCCTCACATAAAATACACTACTAACAATAGCTGATGAGCTAAAAAAAAAAAAAAAAAAAAATCACAAAGAAATGTCATAATGTTTTAAGAACACTTACAAATTTGTGTTGGGCCACATTCAAAGCTGCCTTGGGCCACATGGGGCCTGTGGGCCGCCTGTTGGATAGCCTTGCTTTAATATATTTGGGCTGCATCTTAGTCATTCCTAGTGGGAGCCTGTTCTCTAATACTGTTTAGTTCCTAACCCTGGCTTTAGTTCTGCCTTAGTCTCTTTATGTTCTGCTCTAGCACTTGACTTAAGAATATAATGCATAAGTGTGAGGACTCTGGAGCCAGATGGTCTGGATTCAAATCCTGACATGAAACTTACTAGCTGTAGGATCTTGGGCATCTTATTTAATCTTTCTGTATTTCAGTCTCCTCAATTGTAAAATGGATATGAAACTAATAGCTATCTCATGGAATTGTTGTGAGGGCTATGTCATAAATGTGCCGTCCAATATCTTTGGATTTATATTCCATTTCTGTGCACACATATTCAGATGAGCTGTCACTCCTAGGCCAGCCTCTGGCGTCTTTATTGCCAGCTGCCCCTGGTTACCAGAGACTGCTTTGTCTGCACTCAAGATCCAAAAGTGCTTGGGAATGTATCTCCTCTCCCTGCCTTGCTTCCAGCTTTTAACCAATGACTGACACTTGCAGAATAGAAACATTCCATCTTCCTTGACCCTAGCCATCAGACATCCTGGGTGACAAATAATTCTGAGGTATGGTATGTTTTATAGTAGAACTCCTGTGGGATTGGGTTATCCTCCCTACAACATGGCTCATGTCCTTGCTTGTCCTCTTTCACTGTTTGGTCTCAACTTGCCATTCCTACTTCTCCTATACAACACTTTTATGAAATAACTTTCATACAAGTCTTTGGCTCAGGGTCTGGTTTAGGGGATGTCAACTTAAAGTAGTTTATTTGACTTACTATCTAGATAAAATGCTTTGCACATAGTATATCATATGAATGTTGGCTTTATTATTCATGCTATTATTATACTGGTCAAAGGCAAGATGATTTGGTGAAGGTCCTCTTTTCCTCACTGTCTTATTCCTAGCATATATATTTTATTATAGTTAATAATTCACAACAGCCAGCTTTCCAGAAGGTTTGAGAATAACAGTGTAGGACACAAAAGCAAGAGAACTCTACAAATAAATAGAGTCAGTCCTTGTTTTTCATTTTTGGCCATTATGCTTCCGAGTAAGGGCAAGCTTCTTTAAGTCTTCGTGGTGTAAATTCTCATCGTCTTTAGACAACTCTTGTCCACCCACAGGCTCTTTCTAAATCTTACCTGAATATAATCATTTTCATTGACTGACTGATGGTGAATAATACAGCACTATTTACATCCAAATAGCATGTCAGACACTAATGTTATAGCCCTTTATAATATGTGGGAGAAGAAAAAGAAAACCTTTAATGAAAAGAATAGTTCAGAATTCCAGGGCTCTAAACATTAAAAGTTTTGTCAGCCATTTTGTTATTTTTTAATGCAAAATTTTAATGTTCTTTATGAAAGAGATGGAACAGTTTGCTTTAAGACTTGAGACATTAAATGTTAAGTTTGGACACATATGCTAGATTTTAAGTGTATTATGTGAAATTCTAGAAAACTGGATTTGCCATGGAAATAATATTATAGCTGTAACTATGGGTAGGCTCTTGTGGTTTTGTTTTTGACTATAAAAAAATAGAAAAGCATTGAAATTTATACTCCAGGGGTAACTGAAGAGACAGAAGGAGAAATAAATGCAGCATTTCAATTATTATAAAATAAGACATTCCCCCATTTTCAGTTATAAATTAATATAATACTTTCATTTTTAAAGAGACTCTTGTGCTTATGAAAAATTTCAATTTTGACAAATTTTGAATGCTGATGAAAAATATCTAGCTTAGGTTTTGAGGTATATGGTACGAAAGAGCAATGCCAAATCTTTGAGCTTTGTAGTATCTGGGGATATTCTGAAATTCTCTACTCACAGTACTGTCAATTTAGAGAGAGAATAAAACCATATTATACTGACACTTCACCAGGACTAACTTGCCCCCATAAATTTACTAAAATATAAGAGATATTTACTGTTTGTGGTTGTAATGTTTGGGAAGAGGATTTGTGGCAGTGTATTAGTTTTCTATTGCTGTAGTAACAAATTATCACACATTTAGAGCTTCAAACAACATGTGTTTATCATTTTGCACTTTCCACAGTTTAGGAGTTCAGGCACAACTTTGTTAGGTCTTTTGCTCAGGATTTCCCAAGATTGCATCCATGTTCTGGCTCAGATGAATTTCTTTCTGGAGCTCAGAATCTTCTTTCAAGCTCCTGTGATTGTTGGCAGAATTTAGGTTTGTAAGTTTATGGACTGAGATCCTCATTTTCTTGCTGGAAATTAGCCAAGACAACTCTCAGCTTCCAGAGACCTCCCATGGTGCTTGACACATGGTCTTCTTACAAAGCACTACACACTTTTTAAAAGGCCAACAGGAGAACCTTTCCTTTCAGTCTGAAAGATGGAGCTTAATATGATGTAATATAATCACCTGAGTGACTACCATCACTTTTTCCATATAATGTAACCCAACCAAGGAGGTGATTATCCTACTATGTTTGCCATATTCTATTGACTAAGAAGCAAGGCACAGTTTCCTCTAAGGGGATTATGTAAAGGCATACATTACTTCTTGGTAATCACTTATAGGGGTCCAATGCTCTTAGTATACCCAAAGCTAGGTAAAAAGGTCATATATCTATCACATTAAAGCTGACAAGAGCCTGAGAGTTTTTTTTTATTTCATGGCAGAGTATGATAAATTGAGATACAATTAAAAAATTATTATATTGTGGAAACACATGAGACCAAAGCCATTGGTGATCTTGAACAAAGTATTCTTTAGCTTGAATTTGTATTCTTAGTTCCTAAAACAAATAGGAGGTATATGTTACCTTTATTACCATAATGACATTTCTAGTGTCTTTTGATTGATTGGTAGCTATTTGTCAACTCAGAGCTTCAGAAGATTTTGATAGATTATGGGAGAAGACAATTTTCATAAAGGATTAGATCTAGAGATAAGAAAATGAGATGCCAAGAACCAAGAGACAAATAATAACCAGTTAGAAGATGTAATAGAAGAATGTGCTCATTTATAATAGTAATAAAAGATAAAATGCCTAGAAATGAAATAAACAAGAATTTACAAGATCTACATAAAAAAATGAAAATATTATTAAAGAACACAAAGAAGACTTGGACAAATATTGAGGTATACCATATTCATGGATAGGAAGATAATATTTTAAAGCTGACATTTCTTCCTAAATTAAACTATAAATCTAAGTTAAAATACTAATAGTTTTTTTATTGTTTTTATTTTTTAAAGATTTACTTTATTGTTTTTGACAGAGACAGGAAGAGATGAAGACAGAGAGAGACAGATAAAAGGGGGAGGGCCCAGAGCAGTTTCCATAGTTGTACATCATCAGTTTTTGACATAGCTCTGTTCCACACAGGTGGGTGGGGACCATGCAGAATAGAAACCAATCTGGGGACCTCCTGCATGGGAGGCATGCCTCCTTGAGCCAGGGACTAAATCGGGGGAGGGGCAAACACCAAACTGGGGGGCCTCCCCCATGGGATGCACACACCAGTTCAGCATATGGGTCCACATGGGCTGATCCTTGGTCCTCATGTTTGCAAAGCGAGAGCTTAACTTGCTGAGCCATCCTGGCTGCCATTAACAATTTTTTTTAACTAGACAAGTTGACTCTAAAATTCATATGAAAAAATGATCAAGGAGCTATAACTTGCAAAATTCTAATTTAAAAAAAAGAGAGAAGATTTAGGAAGGATTTCTTGACCACATGTTAATATACATATGTTACAATAAGCCTACGTTAATTAAACGGTGGTACTGGTACATAAATAGAATAAAAAGTTGCGAAATAGTCTCTAATATATATGGTATTTTAATGTAAAAGTTGTATTTCAAGTCAATAGTGAAAAGATGCTTTTTATATTCAATAAATTGTTAAGAGACAATTGGATAGCTTTTTGAAAGAAAACATTAAAAATTATCTTTATGCCACCTAAAATAAATCCAGACGAGTCAAAAACATTAACATTAAAATATTAAAACAATGGGGAAGCAAGAATGGCTCAGTGGGTTAAGTGCTCACTTTGCAGCCACGGGGACCAAGGATTGAATCCTGGCCCTGGCCTGTGCGGACCTATATGCTGAACTGGGGAGTGCCCCCATTCGGTTCTCACCAGGGTGAGACCCTGGCCCAGTTCCTGCCCTGTGTAGCCCCGTGCCCACCTGTGGAATGAAACTATGTGGAAAAACCAATGATGTGCAACTATGGAGACTGTTCTGGGCCCTCCCCTTCTCTGTCTCTGACTCTGTATCTCTCTCTCTGTCAAAAACAATAAAAATAAATCTTTAGAATATTAAAACAAAATAGTACCAGGAAAATCAAGGAAGATGTTTTTATAATCTTGACATTTGAAAGGGTTTCCTACAAATGAAACAACCCCTGAAAACCATTAAGACAATTTAATTCAACTTTATGAAATTAAAGAAAAACAAAATTTAAAAAAACACCATAAACATAAAAAAAATAAAACTAAAAAAATATTTGAAATATATAAAAGTGCTAAATTTTTTAAAAATATGAAATATCATATAAATCAATAGAGATAAAAACTATGGGCTAACAGAAAAATGAAGAACCTTCACAAAAAAGGAAATAAAAATGACTTAAATTAAAACACTTTACTCATAATAATAGAAAGATAAATATAAACCACAATATTCCAATTTTTTCACTATGTTAAAGTGGCAAAGAAAAATTTGATAACGTGTGGTTAGCAAATCATAGGGAAACTTGCTCTCCCATATTACTGGTAAGAGTATATTTTGATACAAACTCTTTTGAGGGTAACAGCAATATTTAGCTAAGACATTTATACAGCCTTTGATCCTGCTGTATATGTTATATCTATAGATTCTAAAGTATACACATACATGAGCAAAATAAATGTGTACAAAGATATTTATAACAATATTTTTTATAATAGAAACATTTGGAAATAACTCAAATGCTTTTTAATAGAATATTGGTTAAATAAAATTTGGTTTGATATAATACTAAGAGCTTTTTTCAATGTTTACTGTGTGCCAAGTACTATAGTAAGTACTTTACATATGTAATCTAAGTTAACATTCACAACAGATATATGAGGTAGGAAGCATTATTATCCTTTCTTTACAAAAGGGAAAACTGAGACACAGAAAGTACAACTAACCCACCTTGGAGGTTTCTGCTGTGGTAAAATGGTGATTCTCTGTATCCATTTCTCCATTTTTTTGGTGGCAACAATTAACTCAGTGACTTCACTTCTTTGATGAATCTAAGAACAGTTGTTGATTTTTAACTTTTTCTTTTTTTAAGATTTATTTATTTTTATTGGTTTTTGACAGAGAGAGAGAGAGACAGACAGAGACAGAGAGAAGAGGGAGGGCCCAGAGCAGTCTCCATAGTTGACAGCATTAGTTTTCCATATAGTTTCACTCCACAGGTGGGCACAGGGCTGCACAGGGCAGGAACTGGGCCGGGAGCCTCCTGCATAGGCCCCAGCAAGAACTGAACAGGGGGCACACCCCAGTTGAGCATATGGGTCCACCTGGGCCGGAGCTGGGATTCGATCCCTGGTCTCTGGGGCTGCAAAGCGAGCTCTTAACCCCCTGAACCATCCCAGCTTCCCTGATTTTCAACTCTTTACTAGTTGGTAGGGCAGACTCCCAACTTCTAAGCTGCTTACATGCCTGACTGGAAGCCAGAAATCTGCTCAGTGGCATTATTTTCAATATTAAAAAAATTTGAAACATCCTAAATATTTGTTATTAGTAGATGGAATAATTAAATTGTGGTATATTTGTGTAATGGAATACTGTGATGCAATGGAATGTGTTGGGTTTATAGGATTTAAAGTGGTTATAGTACAAAAACATAGTCACAAAGCAGATGCAAAATGATAAACAAATTTTATATATTGTTATGGATACATATATGTACAATCAAAGTATAATAATGTAACAGAAAGATACATATCATCTTTAGGATAATGATTTCTTTTGAGGATGTAAGGAGGAATTGAATCAGTAAAGAATAGAACAGGTCTTCCTCTATGTGCGTAATAGTCCATCTCTAAAAAGAACAAAAGATTTAAAGCGAGCAAACAAAACTTAACACTTGTTAATTACGTATGACCTTAGAATGATTAATTATGTGTGAACTCCAAGTGGTTTAGTTTTATTTTCTTTGACAGCAATAGGCACAGCAATAATACTTTCTGTTTAGTTGTGATGGTTAAAAACATACATACATACGTGTATACACAGACATACACACACACACATATATATATAATATATTTAAAAATTTATAATAAATACTTAAAGTTACTATGAAAGAAGATTGAATTATTTTAGGAATATGGATGAACTTAAAAAGTGACACTATTGTAGGTTATTATTGTAGCAAGTTCTGTCATATTCAACTCAAAGTAGGACAAATATATCTGTTAGCACTTCTTATTCTAGCTGTGATTTTCTTTGAAAAAATGCCACTGATGCTTCTGCTTTTGGTGATAAATTGGTCAAGGGTAAAATGGAAAAACAAGGCATTAGTTTTATTTGTTCTGGAGAAGTCAGAGACTGATTTGGTTTCCATCAGCATTTCCTAAGGAATGTGACAATTTTTGCTGAGCCTGTTTGGTTTTTGTCTCCATACCTTAATAACTCACAAGGAGACCTGCTTTATGTTCCGAGATTGAAATAAAAACCTTTTCAAGCTCCTAGTGGAATTTATTACTGTTTCTGTTCATTAACGAAATACCAGGAAGCAGCAGGAGAGTCTTCAATAGGGACAATAGCGGAAGAGAGAACGCTTCTTAAATAGGCGGCTTGTGTGCCTTGTCTTCTGCTTCTCCTTTGTTTTCTAGTGTGGATGGCGTGTCTGCTCTGATTGACACCTTCACCCTTGTTTTCTAATTTACTGGAGTCTTTTTTGGCATATCAGATTGTTGTGACCTTGCCTGAGATTGCTTTGAAAAACCGCAGTGTTTTGAACGACTGAGAAAAGACCTCTGCTTGGAAAAATGCTTGTTGTTCTGTGCTCTGGTTGTCAGTAAGACTGAGACTGTATATACATAAAAGATAAAAAAGATTCAAGTCCTCTGGGCATCATTTTTCTAGCTTTAAGTGAAAAGAAATCTACACTACCAGATCAGCTATGAAAGCTGCAGTTGGAAGCCTGAAATTTCTATTGTGAAGTAGTATGTCTTTGGGGCATGAGCTTTGTGGCGTAACGGTTCATATGGTTTCTGTAATTATGTAATGAAAAAGTAGGTCTCTTTGACCTAAACTGAGGGAAACTGTTGAAGCATGAGTTCCTCTGTGAACTCAATGCTTGTAGCAAAATAAGAATAAGGATATTTTAGCAATACCAGTTCAAGCTTTGGGATGAATCAGAACATAGCCCTCTAGGTCAGATAGCCTCTAGGAGAAAGTGAAAAAAGCCCAGGTAGTCTCACGTGTACTTGGTAGAACATGTAGACAGGCACATGCATATTCATGGCATATCCATGCAAATATGCACACACAATTATATCCTGTCTCATTTATCTGTCATTGCTAAGGAATAAGGTTTTCTCTATACAAATGAAACTTACTCAACTAAATAGATTAATATTTAATATGAATCTCCCTTCTTTAACAAATGTGCCAAATACATTTTAAATTTTTCTTGATGATTCATCTATCAGTATTAATAATTAAATGTGATGTTTTTATTTCTTTGTAATTCTTTGCTTTTCCTCTTTCCCTCTTCCTCATTACTAAAGGAATACTCATTGCAGAGAATCAGAAATACAAAGAGGGAAACATCAATTATTATACTTATCCATAGATCATCAGGGCTAACTCTTTGTGTAAGTACTTTTCAAACAGACTCATGCGTACCCATATTTTTAAACAAATGGAAACATACAAAGTGTCTCTTGTGTTCTTCCTTTTTCTCATAGAGATTAAACATGGAAAATTTTTCTTAATATCTATAAAGCCATATCTTAAATGTTATTTTAAATGACTACATGATACTCCATTGTATGAACATATTACATTTTCAACAATTCCATATTATTGGACAGTTGGATTATGTCTAACATTCTTATATCATAAACAACACTATTGAATATACACAGTATGTGTGTGTTGTTACATAAATACTCATATACATATCCTTAATTATTTCCTTATAATAAATTATTAAATATGAAAGTTGCAGTTCAAAGAACATGTACATTTTTGAGGATTTTGATGTCCTCTCAGCCAGGGCTCATGTGGGCTACACAGTTAGTCTCGAGCTGGTGTCTACTCTAACTGTTCAGTGTCTGTGCTACACCGGTGGTTAAATGTTTTGAAATATTTATTTTTTTAAACTATCCAAAGAAAAGTTATATGAATGTGTGTATTACCACTTAAATTTACATCTTGAAGAAAGATGAGATCTCTCTTAAAGGTTTTGTTTTTTTTCTCATAAAAAAGTGAGCATCTCAGGCTGCCGCAGCACCGCTGCCTGTGCGCGGGACCGGCTTTCGGCGCCCTGCCCACCGGGCCGCGCCAAGCCCCAGCCCATCCAAGTGCTGCCCTGCGGGTGTGCCTTACAGATACAATTGAAGGAGGGGCAGCCAAGAGGAGGAAAGACCAGAGCTCCTGCACCCTGCCCCCACTGAACCACCAGCCCCCCTGCTGAAAGAGGAATCTGCTATTGTGTCTCAGGCCCACCCTTGCTCCTACTCACATGCCCCCACCCCTGGCCACACCTTTACTACCCTGCTATCTAACAGCTAAGACAGCAACCTGAAGTGCCCCAGGACACAGAAGCTGTCTGCTTCTCCCAACCCTCTCCCAAAATCTCCTTCTCCCACAACCGAATCCAAAAGAAAAAATAAAGAGAAGCCCATCTGATAGGCAACCCCCCAGAGGGAAAACAGACTCATGCCTAAAGCAAAAAGAACCACATCAAACACAATGCACACCTCAGAATCCAAAGCCCCTCCAGAAGATCAGGGGCAGTCTTTAGTAAAGGACCTTGCACACTTGGAATCAAATCTAAGTGAAACAGAATTCAGGG
>PVKE010036842.1:0-16198 GCA_004027555.1 Craseonycteris thonglongyai | reverse complement strand
TTTTCTCAAATAAATCCCAGCCACACTTAAAGTTAGGACCTGTGGCCACCAGCCATGGCTAGTCACCCACCACCTAATACCAGCTAAGTGATTTCACCTTCCCAGACGGGCATGCTGCCCCAGTTTAGTTTACCTTCACTCACTGCCACAGTCACCTAGCCAGGGCCCTAAGCAAACTATCCTTGGCGGGGCAACAACAACTCCAGACAGAGAAATGACAAAACTATTCCAACAAATTTTTCAAAGGAAAAGAAAAAAAAAGAAGAACAGGTATTTTCTGTGTTTGTTTTTTGTGAGCAGCTGGGAAAAAAATAAATCTACCAAATACTAACACCTCTCCAAAAGGATTCTTGCCAGAACCATGATGAATGGTGTTAAGAATGCAACTTTCCGGCAGAGAGAATGTGACACATCACTGAGTCAAAGGCAGGCTCAGCCCTGGCTGAAAATCTGTCAGGACAGGATTATGCTTTCACTGGAAGAAGTTTAAAATGAGGGCAATGGTGAAGTCGCATCAATGACTCACTTTCCCACATGCTACGCTCACTTCTCAACCCAATCAACAGGCCAAGTTCTCAAAGATTTTCCTTTGGATGTTTAGCTGTTTCCAGCACTTGGGAGAGTAGTATCTGACATTCTAAATTGGAAACACTGTACCTACCCGCCGCCCCCCACATATATAGCCCAGAGAAATTAAGATTGCACAAAAGAGTAACAACAGTAGGCATTTGTGGATAATCAAGGGAAAATGAGGAACTGAGGGATAAACAGCCACTGCACTATACCCCTCCGTTTCTATAACTGTCTGAGTAGGTAACTGATCTGTGAGCAGACGTCTTTGCTACAGGAACCTAAACCTGAGACTCAATAATCCTGACTCAAGACTTCCAGACCATGTACAGGCCCATACATGCGGGGTCTGACAATTAAGTTTGCAAACTTGCCACCATACGCTTATGTTGACAGCACTGCACAAATAACTCAGTGAAAGTTCATGACCTTGGAATAGCAGTGTCTCACGACTGTGTTCAAGTCAATGTGTGGCAGTGTCTCGCTGAGTGGCATTCATTGTTGTGTGCTCTGTGTGCCGTCACAAGAACGTTGGGGCCTGAGTTTGCCAAGACCTTCAGGAGAGGCAAGACCATGTTATTACCGGTGATGAAACATGGGTGTAGCAATATGACCCTGAAATAAAGTGTCAAAGTGCACAATGGAAGTCAGCCACTTTTCCACGACCAAAACAGTTCTGTCAGTCCAAATCAAGAGTCAAAACGATGTTGCCAAACTTTTTGATAACAGAGGGATTGTTCATGATGAATTTGTACAAATGGACAGTCAACCAAGTTGACTATTTGGAAGGGCTGAAAAGGCTGCATAAAAAAGTTAGATGAAAACAACCTGAACTTTTCACCAACAACTCATGGCTCTTGCATCAACAATGCAGCCGCTCACACAGCACTGACTGAGGGAGTTTTTAGCTAGTAAACAAATAACTGTTTTGGAACACCCTCCCTACTCACCTGATCTGGCCCCCAGTGACTTTCTTCTTTACCTGAAAATAAGGGAAATGGGGATGACAAGATGGCTCAGTGGGTTCAGTGCTTGTCTTACAGCCCCAAGGTCTAAGAATCAAATCCTGGCCCTGGTCCGTGTGCCCCAGTTCAGTTCTCACAAGGGCGAGCTTCCCATGCGGGATGCCCCTGGCCCAGTTCCTGCCCTGTGCAGCCCCACACCCATGTGTAGAATGAAACTATGTAGAAAACCAATGACGTGTGACTGTGGAGGCTGTTCTGCCCCCCGACTCCTTTTCTCTCTGTCTTTGTCTCTGTCAAATGCAAAAATAAATCTTTAAACAGGAAACACTGAAAGGAAGATATTTTGATGACATTCAGGACTTCAAGGGTAATATGACAACGGCTCTGATGGCCATTCCAGAAAGAGTTCCAAAATTGCTTGGAAGGGTGGACTATGTGCTAGCATCAGTGCCTAGCTTCCTAAGGCGAGTACTTCAAAGGTGAATGTAGTGATATTCAGCAATGGTATGTAGCATATTTTCTAGGATGAGTCTGCGAACTTGTCAGACTTTGTACGTGTATATACATATACACACATACACACACACACACACACACACGTGTGTTCTCTCTCCCTCTCCCCACAGGTCTCAAGGGCTAAAGTGTCATGGTTACCTGCCTTTTTCTTTTCTTCCCAGAGAAGACTTAGGAAACAGTAGGGACTCTGAGACAGGCAGCTCTGGCTTGCCTCTATGTTCCTAGAGATAACACCATCCTCTAGAGCAGGAGTCCCCAACCCCCAGGCCATGCACCAGTACCAGACTGTGACCCGTTAGGAAATGGGCCACACAGCAGGGGGTGAGCGATAGATGAGCCAGGGAAGCTTCATCTGTATTTACAGCCGCTCCCCATTGCTCACGTGACCGCCTGAGCTCCTCCTCCAGTCAGATCAGTGGTGGCATTAGATTCCCATAGGAGCACAAACCCTATTGTGAACTGTGTGTTGGCACCTCGCCACCCTCACCACCCCATCCGTGGAAAAGTTGTCTTCCCCAAAACCAGTCCCTAGTGCCCAAAAGATTGGGGGCCACTGCTCTGGAGTCTAGAGCAAAGGGGATTGTCCAGAGAGAATGGCAAGAAGGATGCTAATCAGCAGAGTTCAGTATATCAGGGATTAGAGATGCTTCCATGAACAGGGAGAGAAAAGGGCTGCAATAGGTGGAAATGGAAGACGGTATCAATGCACAGAACCAGCAGTGTCCCCACTCTCTTCAGTCCAAGCTCTCAGAAACCAAACCTTGAATGGGGTCATCCTCTCAGGAAAGTAGGGACATATAAATCACACAGGGAGAGGGAACAACTGTCTTGTGTTGTGCTCTGCCCTCTCCTAGACAACTGGGCACAAGAACAAAAGTAAACTTCAGGTGAGCACAACTTCTAGAACAAAATAACCTCAACCCCAAACAATTTCCTTCATCCCCAAAGAACTTCCCTTCACCACTACTGGTTTTTGAAATAGACCTTTATCAGGACAAAAAAGCTTTCATTCCCCGATTATGGGTAGTTACAATAAGTGAGCAATGATACGAGTATATTTCAGAGATTAGCAAACTTTTTCAATTAAGGGCCACTTACTAAGTAGTTTAGGTCAACAGGTCATATCAAGGATATTTTTATAGGCACTTAGATAACAAAAGAAAACATTCTACAA
Organism: Craseonycteris thonglongyai; assembly: GCA_004027555.1. Lineage (NCBI taxonomy): Eukaryota > Metazoa > Chordata > Mammalia > Chiroptera > Craseonycteridae > Craseonycteris > Craseonycteris thonglongyai. Next base: position 12,973 of record PVKE010036842.1, on the reverse strand, counting down.
ATTTGACAAAATTCATAAAATAATGGTGCAATTTATTGTATCTCAATCCTCCTAATGTGAAGAATGACATTCTATTTGAATAGAAGCTGACAACTTGCCTAATTAGGGTTCAAAGTTAAGTGTTCCCAATCCATCAAAATCAATTGCAAATGTTTTTCTGTTAATGCTGATCTATAACGCAATCTCACACTATTTCATCTATGAAATGTCTTTTCACACAAATTGGTATTACCAAACACTGAAATTGGTGAGCAAGATTTTCATTAAGCATATCCATCATTTGGATAGCATTTAAGAAATTTTATGAGATGCTTCTCTTGAGGTTTTCCTTTTTGCATGTCATTATATTGCAGATTCTTCACTTCCAACTACAACTAGGTAGAAGCTCCAAGTCATTTGCAGAGTTCTAGATTTTCAAATACAGAAATTTTCTTTGTATTTGCATTGAAGTCTGAAAAGCACTACTGATACTTAGCTGAAGCTAAGAAAATGTATCTGATACAAACTAGTTTAGAAACAAAGATCTCATTTCTCATTTTAACTTTTGATAGCACAGGAAGTATACAAAGCTGCTTGACATTACTAGTGATTCTATCAATATTCATTGTCACCTAAGTGACAACATCGGTATTAAGTTTCACATGAGCACTGTTTTGCCTCGTAGCTTTATGTTACATTCACTATTAAGTCTGCAGCAAAAGCGAGTATCCAAAGCCATTCAGTGTCCAATAGTAGTAGTTAAAGGCTGTTCTTCCTGTTAAGAAGAGTTTTCGTCTCAACCCTAAACTTAAAAAATTTTTTGCAAAAAAAACAAAACTAAAAAAATAAAAATAAACCACTTTTACCGCTGCTAGGCCATCAAGATGCTGTGCGGTAAGGCAAATCAGAATATTCAGCTTCTGTTTCTGAAAAAAATCACAGAACTGAATAATTTTAGCCTAAGAGAACAAGTCAAGTTTACCACTGTCGTTACTTGTTCAATCGCTCAAAACGAATTCAAATACAGGCACATCTTGGTATTAGACTGCTTTGAAATTAATCAAATTTGGTGTTCAACACATTTTGACATCAAAATTTTGTCCCAATTCTCATCATCTGTTTGGTACTTGTCGCGCCTCCTGGAACCAATTATGACGAGTACCTAGGTACCACTGTATCTCTGAGGGCCATATGGAAAGTATCCAGCCATGTAAATGTTCTCATAGTATTGACAACAGCTGGATTATTTCTGGACAGCTCTTATACAAAGTACCTAGTGATAAAAATAAAAACAGTCATAGGCTTTAAACACCTTCTATTTACACGAGCTTTGTAAATTTATCCAAGTGAGCCTTTTTCTGCTCTACGTATATTTTGATCATAATCAGTCATAAACCATCTTAGCAGATTCCACTTAAGATTGTACTGAAATCATATTTTTTTAAAAATATTCTCACCAGTAGCTCTTCTTTACAAACTGTTCATAGAGGCCAACTTTTCTGTCACTTTCAACTCTGCACTGATCCCTCAAGACCACTGAGCAGTATTGGTGATATTTGTCAACTTACCCAGAGTCCAGAAAAACCATTCCAAACCACATGCTGTGTTATAACTACTGACATTGAGCCCAAAGTCCTCAACTCCTCCAGCAACTTCCTCTCCTCCAGGCTAATAGTTTGAACAATTTTGTTTTCTCTGAACACATGTCTACAGCTGCTGCAATCAAACATTATCTCAACTCACCAGAATAAATGTCTTTTTTGGCTTTGCTAACAATCAAGGCGTTTGGAACCTTACATTGGATGCACCTCGTTTTCATTTGTTATTTTGGGGAAGAAAGTGTTGGAATGAGATATTTGGTTTTAAGTTTTCTCACTGTTCTCCTATGAGTTGGGTACCCGCGTATTGTAATGAGTGCTTAATTAGCTGATACATCTAATATATGGTATTCTTTAAGCACAGTCAGTGTCATCACCTAATAAACAATGCTCTGACATCTCATCAGCAACAAAATAACCCACACTGCATTGTGCCTTTAAAGCTGAAGATCCAGAGTCTGCTCTTCTTTCCTTGTTTTGACACCAAAGATACACACAGATAAAATAAATAAATGAAATGTTGCTGTCAGGTGACACACGTGGCACACAAAACACTGTTGATTATACCTGAGTCGCTGTGATTTGTCGTGCATCAAGCCCCACTGAGGAGAGACTAGGAAGCTCTATCCATCCTCTGTCACAACTCAACTTTGCTATTGCAACAAGAAAGCAGCTTCCTACAACATGTAAATAAATGAACCAGAGCATGGCACTATCCCAGTAAAAGGACTTTTGGTGAAGTCTGTGAAATCTGAGTTTTCCAAGTTTTCATACTCTATGTCACAAAATATTCTTCTGATTGTTTCAGTCTTTTTAAAATGGACATTCTGGGGAAGCCGGGATGGCGCAGTGGGTTAGGCGCTCACTTTGCAGCGCCAGGGACCCAGGATCGAATCCCGGCCCCGGCCCGTGAGGACCCATGTGCTGAACTGGGGAGCTCCCCCAGTTCAGTTCTCTCTTTGTTTCTGTCTCTGTGTGTGTGTGTCTCTCTCTCTGTCAAAAATAAAATAAATAAATAAATAAATAAATAAAAATAAAGTGGGCATTCTTACTCATGAGGGGCACAAAACCAGGCAGCTGGGGGGTACTAAGAAAATTATTGTACTAGCCACAGACTGGGAAAGAAAAATGCAGTGTGTATGTTTGACAATAAGAAAAAGAAACCCAATTAATAAAACTGTCCTCTGACAGATGACTGGATAAAGAAGTTGTGGTACATTTACACAATGGAATAATACTCAGCGATAAGAAAAGATGAAACCCAGTCATTGGTGACAACATGGATGGACCTTAAAACCATCTTATTAAGCAAAATAAGTCAGACTGAAAGAATCAAGAAACATACGACCTCACTTATAAGTGGAATATAAAACAGAAAGTAACAAAGACACAAAAACTCATGGACACAGTCAATAGTTTAGTGGTTACCTGAGGGTAAGAGGGGGGCAGAGAGCAAGAGAGGGGAGTAGGGAGGGGGCATCAAATATATGGTGATGGAAGGAGAGCTGATTCTGGGTGGTGAGCACATAATGCATCACATAGACAATGTAATGTAGAGTTGTACACCTGGAAACAATTTTAATTGTTATCAACTAATGTCACCCTAATAAATTTAACAAAAAATATACATAACTAAATGAATAAATAAATGGGAGAAATATCAAATCAACATTTCAAAATGGAAAATATACGGATGGCTGATGTGCATATTAAAAACCATTCACCATCATCAGTATTCAAGGAAATTCAAATTTAAAACATAATGTGATAACACTATACAGAAGGAAGACTGACCTTAAAATGACTGACCACACCATATGTTGGCACAGATATGGAGCAACAAGAACTCTCATCCATTTTTACTGGGACAGCGAAATAGTGAAACCACTTTGGAAAAAAATCTGACAGTTGCTTATAAAACGGACCATATGCCTACTTTCTATGTTACATACACAACATAGAAATTCCACTCCTAAGAATTTACCCAACAGAAATGAAAGCACAGGTCCACAAGAAGACTTATGCAAGAACGTTCATAGCAGCTCTATTGATAACAGACCCAAACTAAAAGTTCAGGTATTCATCAGTAGATGGATTAAAAAATTGTGATATGTTTATACAAGGGAGTACTACTCGACAATGAAAAGGAATGAACTACTTGTTCAGATGACAATATTAAAAAAAAAAAAAAACATGGTAAAAGAAGCCTTACACAAAAAAGAGTATATACTGTTTCCATTTATATCAAGTTCTGGAATAGGGAAAATTATGGTGAAAAGTTCAAACCAGTGGTTGTCTATTGGGTAGAAAATAGGACTGAGTGGGAAAAGGCATGAAAGAACTCTTAGGTAGTATAAGTACGTTTCTCAAAATTCGAAGGGTGCATGTAGGAGTTGTGCATTTCTGTCCATGTAAGTTTTACACACAAACAGACTATAAGCAAATATTGATCTATAGGCATGCATGCTAAAGCAGTTACATAATCAAAAGGTTAAATGTACTGGTAATGTTCGCATCTTAGTCTGAGAAGCATCAAGAAACTAGCTTGGACCAACGGATGAAACACTGCAGTTCCTAGGTAACAAACACACAAACAAACATACCATGAGCTATTTCGGTAGGAAAATGGATCTTTCATAAATACAGACTACAATTATACTCCCTAAGCACTCTGATCAACTCATCCCTAAACATCCCCCACAATGAAAGGAGCACGCCCACCGCACTAGCCGGTCCTCCACGTCAGAACTAGTCAAAACACACTGCTTATTTATCGTTCTATGATGTGATATGACATAATCAGGTACCTGGCTACAGATAGGTTTCAGTTTTTGTTTGATCAACTATCTACAAGATCTATTTCAGAAAAGATTTTTATGAAAAGTAATTTTTAATTTTTTTAAAAAGCTGCCAAACAAGAAAATACCAACGGCTATAAAACGTGAGTTTAACAAATGTAAATACTATACTTTTTTAAATTTGAAAACCAGAAGACTGACCCCCTAATTTCCTTTGAATATGAAAATAATCTCTCTCTCTGACTACTCTGCTATTAAAGACCACAAATATTTCTATTTTAGCCATCAGAAATGCATTTATTTCCACAAAAAATCTGAATTTTAAGTTCAGTGCAACCGATGGCATTTAAAAGTTCCCTCCTCTCCCTCTCTATCTCATACCATCTTATCTCTCTCTCTTTCTCGAGCGCACACACACACACACACACACACACACACACACACACACACCCCTCAAGATTATTTAGCACAGCCCAAATTAAAATATAAACCTTCATGGCAAAATAAGTGTACCATTATACTTTGGGCTTAAATTATTCCCAATAATAATCAAAAGCAACATGTTACTAAACCAAAGAAACTTACCCTGAATGCAACTACGTATTCCTGAACATTAGAATTTAAAAACCTTGTGTGTTCTAGGACTCCAACTCGTTTTAAATGGGAAAAAAGGTAAAAGGAAAGAGATCCATACCACCATCGTCACCTAGCCTCCCCCCATTTATTTCCTCTCAATCCACTCCTAACACAATTTCAGAATCCCAAATTCTCATCCCACCACGTGCCAGCAGCGTGTCAACTAATTTAAATAATCCCTGGTTTTAGCACTTGAACAGTAGAAGGGTAAAGTATGTGGAAGTGAAATGGAGTCTGCAGTTTAAAAATAGGCCTATGTGCACAGTCCAAAGTCAGCTTGCCAGAGAGGAGCTATGAAGAATTTCTGACATGGCCTGAACCAACAACATCTAGAAGAACTTTGATCTCTTATTCCAACCTTCTCTGGCCTATTTGCTTTCTTTCTTCTTTTAAGAACTGAGTGAAATGGCCAGTCTGCCTGCCAGAAGTCTAGAAATAGCCTGTCTTCATAATTGCCTTAGATGCATCTGACGTCTAGAAGGCATTTGTCCATTTCTTAGGGATGTCTGACTTATTCTCAGAAATTCACGCCATTTTCCTTTGTCTCAACCAAAAAGCTTTTATGCTCAAAGTTTATCACACCAGAATCAGTTTCAGCAGCCCACTGTAATTATAGACTGAATGGACAGAAAACATTCATTGCACAATCTTATGATTTCTTCAGGCAACATTTGGTATATGAACATGTGTTGTCCATAACTGAACATACACCATACATTTCCACCTCTTTAGGCCCATATTTCCTAAACACAAGTCTCTCAAATCCAAAGGCTAAGAGTGAGAGTGTCTGGCTCAGCTGCTTTAGTCCTGTAGAGGTTTTCTGTTTTAGATCTAAATTTTTCAGTTCAACCATTACACTGAGCACCATGGTCCTAGCAAGTCTGAACCAAAAAGGGAGTCCCTTCAAGGTGTTTGAAATTAGATCCCAAAGCTCGCTTGAAGTTTCCATGTTCATTCCTTTGATATATGGGTCTCATTACTGGGAAAGGCTGAAATAGCTCTCTCCTTTCTCTCCACCAGTGGCTTCAAAGTGCTGTACGCTTGGGTACTCAACTAATTTAAGTCATCATCTTAAGCATCAGTGTGCTCAACAAACCAGAAAAGACCCTGGAATCCAAAATATATGGTCACATTTTATACTTACTAGGACACAAAGTAGCAAATCCATCAACATAATGTTATAGCTTTTCATGAGCTCAGGCAGAACACTTCTTAAATGCTGTAGTACCTAACGCTGCCTTCTATAAATTCACGTCAGCCCTTGGCTCCTGAAAGACAAACTTAATTTCATGATAATCGCTTGTAAGGATAACTAAGTGGCCGTAAATGTGTATGGCTGTGAAAATAAGATAAATGCCTGCATAGGCATAAATCACAAGTAAAATTAACAAATTGGTACCACGAATTTTCCATCTTGTCCTTACAGCACTGTCATTTCAACACATGCATGTCATGTCACTGTCTGAGCTTAAAGGGAAATGCCTTTGCTCCTGCTATGTTTATACTAAGCTGACATTCTCAAAATAAAATAAGTGTAGAAGCATTTGAATTAGTGCCAGTTAAACAAAACTTCTGGACTCAAAAATATAACCAACAAACTTAAGACAACTGTTTTTCTGTGCTGAAAGCCGAATCCAAAATATGAAATTGAATAAACATTGTTTCTTAATGCACTATTAGTACTAATCATCAATTTAAAATGCAAGTATTTTTTAAAAATTGATCTTTTTGCCTATTTATCTTTCTATAGCAACTATGATTCCATATTGGGAAAATATTCCAAAATATTCCATTTTGAAAAAGAAAAATAGGAAGACCAACCACTTAACTCAATGGGAAGAGGCTTTACTTAGGCAAATCACTTAAACTTATAGTTATTATTGGTTTACTCTACAAGAACTTTAGAATGAGCATAAAATGCTTCTCACTTAACAGTTACTACTATCAGGCAATCAAGACGCCCCAATTTACCCAGGCCAAACTGCAAACCAGAAATAGAAACATTCCTAGATTTCCTACTTTTCACCCAGGAGTCAGTCAACCTGAAAGAGCTCCCAATAGCCAAAGGTAAAATAATTTGAACAGAATAATAATCATATAACCCAAAGAATAAAATAAATATAAAGCTAACATAATGCAAATAAGTGACTGAATAAATAAATGGGGAGAAGGAGCAACTCCTTACAGAATTCCAAATAATGTATGAAAATGTGTCCCCCTCCAGAAGTAGAGCTTAAGTCCCGTGCCCTTGAGTATGGATGGTAGTTAGTGATTTGCTTCAGAAAAATAGAGTATGAACTGGGAAAACTGTAATTTCTCAGTGCAGAAATCTGGCAGACATCACCTTAACAAAGTGGTCAAGACGACTCTCACCAGTGATAACCCATGTTCCTATCACATACCTCCTCATATCACATGAAGAGAAAGGTAGTTCACCTGTGCAGTTTTCTCTGCAATCCATAATCTAAGTCTAATCATAAGAAATCATCGGTAACCCAAATTGAGGCATCCTACAAAATACTTTCAAAAGTGTCAAGAGAAGACTGAAACACTGTCAGACTATTGGAGACTAAAGAAGATGACAATTGAGTATAAAGTAATATCCTAGATGGGATCCTGGAACAGGAAAAGGACATTAATGGAAAAACTCTCCCCAAATCAGAATAAAATATAATTTCTCAGTTTTCACAAAGGTACCATGTGTATACAAAAAGTTAACATTAGAAGAAACAGGGTGAAAAGTATGTGAATGTTAACCTTGCCACTTTTCTGTAAAGTTATTCCACATGAAGCTTATTAATATAACTCAAAATTTTTTAAATATTTAGAGTTAAATGGGGACTCAGACTGCACTAATGGAATTAACTCCCAGAATTAAAATATGCCAATAATCCAAGGAATTTTCAAATCTGTTGAATAAACATTTTAGCACCTTGTAGATGTTCCCAAAAGAAAATGAGGGGTACAGTCATAATTTTGAGGCACTGATTCATGGTAATTTGTGATTGTGTGGAACTATAAGACAATCCTCCCATTTTCCACAAAAGAAAACTCCCCAATGCAAGAGGTATGTCCTAGGCAGCTGGACTTCCCCACCTATAACTCTTCCCTTGCTTCCTCTTCCACTTCCTCGCCTCTCCCCTCCTCCGTCACTACTGCCACCATCCCAGTGCTGAAAAGACTGAAAAGTCCCTTCAATATCCCCAATCCCTCAGAAACAGGAAGGAGTTTGTAAGAAAGTCCGAAGGGCCTCCTAGCCCGTATGATCATGAACTGTACAGGAAAAGCAAACCAAACGTTAGCCTAACCCCATGTATCTGTATTTGTAAGTTACATACATGTTCTACTGCATTCATCTGTATAATATAAAACTCAAAAATAGAAATTTAAAAAGTTAAGATGAAATAAAGAGCTTTAAAAATAATTTTTCTTTCTTTATTGTTTTAGTTCTCACTAAAAACATTTCTCAGTGACAACGTCATAAGAGTCGGCTTCATTGTTTTCTTTTTTCATCTTGGTTTAACACTGCTCTAGAGCAATTTGAAAGTCTCATTCTAAGCTCAGTGTATTTCGATATTTTAGCTTCAATGTCTGGTCTCGCTTAAAAAAAAGAAAGAAACCTGACAAACACAGATAGATCTAAATAGAAGAAATGTACCTGCAAAGTCACAGTACTCATGCTTCAGTCTCATCGACTAATTGTTCAAAGGCTTTGTTTACTAAAATTAGCAAGTTTCTAGTTTCCCTCTCAGATCTTACAAACTAATTGGAGGATACTAGGTTCTGACAAGATTTTGTACTGGGTTTGAACCTCTCTGGAAGATTTTAGTTTGTTTTCAAGATTTTTAAGTACATAGATATGAGGTTTTTTTGTTTGTTTCTTTGTTAAATTTATTGGGGTGACATTAATTGATATCAGTTACATTGTTTCCAAGTGTACAATTCTACATTACATTGTCTATACATCGCACTATGTGCTCACCAGAATCAGCTCACTTTCCATCACCGTGTGTTTGATTCCCCCTCCCTACTCCCCCCCCACCCATCTCTCCCACCCACCTAGATATGAGTTTTGACATACAGCACACAACTATCATTTTCAGCCATGAAAATCACATATTAATGAAAGCATTTCCACACACTTATTTTACAAATGTTCCATCTGTAGCAAAAATTATTAAAAGAAGAAAGTTACTTTCTTACTCATTAAAATATCACCTCTCCTTTGAAAGGACAGATTATGTATATACATTTTTTAAATATCTGCAGGGCAACAATCCATGCCATGTGTCATATAAAAGGCCAGCGATTTTGAAAGGTGTCTTTGCAGGAAAAGTTCTTAATTCATGTTCAACAACTCACCTTTAAGAATTTTGCTCCAATTAGCTCCTCATGTCATTATGAAGAACAGCAAGATTTTGGGACTATTTGACAGATTATATGACAGATCATACAATATGTCCATCTACGAAATCTGGGGCTGCAAACCCTGTTGACCTTCTGGCATTTGGACAACATGAAGGGACAAGGGTCAGTCTGTATATTAACAATTAGTAAAATTTCATTCCTATTTTACACAGAATAAGTAGAATACTATATCTACTTTTTTCCCTTGCATCCCAGTGGACTGTCCTACAGGTAGGTGATATGAGCACCTGACTTTGGAAAGTGCACCGTAACCATCTAAAGGTTTTGTTCGCAGCCAACTGTCAATTATATTAGGAAAAGAATCAAAGCTACTTATACAAGAGCTGAAAAGACTCTGGGCTCAAGCCCCCTACTTTAATGTAACCTAATTTCATCTGATGCAGGACTTCCTGCCATAATATTTTCAAGCTGAGACATGGAGTATTTGCTGTGCCTTCACTATAGTCAATAGGCCAAGCACACCCTCTAGAGCAGAGGTTCACAGCCATTTGGGGATTGCAGGCCCCTTTGAGGCTGATAAGCGCTGTGTAACCATTCCCCATAAAAACACTCATATGTATAAAAGTATGTAGACAATGCCAGGGGGTGGAGCCCAAAGCCCTGAAGGCCTCAAACCCCAGTAAAAGAAGCCCTGTTTTTCCAATGTCATTGGGTCTACAAGTCAGGTGATGGGAAGGGGGTATTTTAGCCTTATAGAGATTGCTTCCCAGAAGTTTTCACATACCGTAAGCCAAATATTTTTTTAATACTAATTTACTAACATACGAATATAGATGTTGAAAATGCAGACATATTGTTAAAATCTCCATGTAGGTTAAAGCATTCTTCCCCATCCTACGAGCATTGGTATCTGCTCGGATTACTCTCGGATTACAAAATAATGACCTCACTGCTCAGTCTTGCCTCATCCAATCCTGGGCTGAAAAGGATGAGCGTTTAACGGGCTGAAAAGGATGAACATTTAACAGCCTTCTTGTTGTTGTACAATTGCTTTTCTCATCAGAATAAACCATCCCTTTGGCATTTCAAACCCTTCTAGCTTCCACTGGCCACCAAACGAAACCTGTTTTCTTTTTCCGACTGAAGATCAAAGTTCCTCTTGCACTTTCTGGCTCTTCTCTCCCTCTCCCTTTTCTCTGTTCTCCTGTTTCAAAACCACATTGAGGAAAAACACATCCTCCCCAGTCCTGTCCCAGTCAGAATCAACGTCTAGTTTTCCTCAGCAACCGTTCCAAGAGCATCTTATCCGAAGAACTATATAAACTGTTCAGATCAAATGCACTGAAAACCTAGTGAACAAATCCCTAAAAAGCAAGTTCTGTTAAAATTCAGTCAGCTTGACAAGAGAGCAAAGAGACCACGTATAATAACATGAGCAAAAGATCCAAACAGATACTTCAAAGAAAATACATGGATGGCATATAAGCGTACAAAAAAAGTGCTCAACATTTTTGGGCTTTAGGAAAATTCACCTTAAAACCGCAATGAGCTACACTGTACACCTATTAGAAAGCCACACAGGAAAACTGATGCTACCAAGTGCTGGTGAAGACAAGACGTTTCTGGAACTCTCACTTTTGTACGCTGGTAAGAATACAAAAGTGAATGAACCAAAAACTACAAATTACTAGTTACAGCGTCATGGGGATGTGAAGTTCAGAAGAGGAAATATAGTCAACAATACTGTAATAACTACGTATGGTATCAGATGACTACTGCATTTATCTGGATGATCACTTCATACGTTATAAAAACATCTAAGCACTATGCTGTAGACCTGAAACTAATATGACATTGTATGTCAACTGTCATTGAAAAATATATTTAAAGAGAAAGGAAAGGAATTCTGATCCATAATACAATATGGATGAACCCTGAGGACATTATGCTCTGGGAAAGAAGCCAAACACTGTATGACTCTACTCACATGTGGTACCTAGAGCTCAAATTTAGAGACAGGAAGTAGAATAGCAGTTGCCGGGGGCTGAGTAAGAGGGACAGGGGGAGTTAAGAGTTTTATGGATATAGTTTCTCTTTCGCAAGATGAAGAAATTTCTGGAGATGAATAGTGTTGAGAGTTACAAAACAATGTGAATGTCCTTAATACCACTAAACTGCGTACTAAAAAAAAACAAACGCTTAAGATGTTGAATTTTACATTATGGGTATTTCACCTCAATAATTTTTTTTAATGGCATAGTCACTGTACAACACTTTGGCAGCTTCTTATAAAGCTAAATATACACTTAATAAATCACCCTCAGCCAGACAACCTATTCCCTACTCAAACTGGGACAAGTAGATGCAGAGATGTGTGTTACAAACTTCCATCTTGCTGTTTATCACAATGCCCTGTACTTATGTGTGTGTGCACGTCTTCCAGTAAGCTATGAGTTCTATAAGGGCAACTCTCCTCTCTCATTTATCTATTTATCCCCTGCGTATCCCTTACCACAGAGCTTGACACATAGTAGGTGCTTGGGTGTTTCCAGAATAAAAGAATGATACTTAACTGTGTGCTCCACTCCAAACTAGGCACTGGGAATATAGAAAATGGAAAAGATGTAGCCTCTCTGTCTTCAGAGAACCATCTAGCTGGAAAAATAGGCTTTGACCCAGAGGCGATGGTGCACATGAGCCCGGATGACTGACTGTGTGAAATGCGGTAGTGGTCAAAAGCTCATCATCATTCTTTACAGTCATACAGACTTGGGTTCTGACTCTTGCTTACCAGCTGTCACTTTAGCAGGTCACTTGCAATTTCTGAAACTAAACTTCCTGATCTTTAAAGAGTGGTATTAATGATGGGGGGGGGGGCAGGGGGGCTGGGAGGCAGCCTGACAGTCAGCTGATAGGTACCAGAATGGTGTTTCCATTGTAAAACTGTTGAAATTCTGACACAGTAGATGGCAAAGAGACGCTTCCCTGAGCTCCCCAAGTGCTGCTCCCCCAGGTGCCTCCCCCAGACTTCCCTACAGCCCTCAAGGAAGAACCTTCAGGATAGCAGGTGACCGTGCCCCACAGTGCAGATGGCTCTCTTCCGATTGCTCTGTGCCTATGCTATACAGCAGTTCATGAAGTGAACATCAGCCAGTGACGAGACCATCCATGAAAAACACCTGACATGGGATAAACACTGTCTGTACTCAATAAACATTGGCTACTATGGAAGTTCATGGGAGGCTCTTGGAAACTGAACTGTATCCCACAATTCAAGGAAGAATTTGACAGGTGGAGCTGAAAAATAATCATGGGGACACAGAGCAGAGGAGGTAACAGAGGGGGGGACACTGGCCCAGGAGGCTAAGGAGGCACGGGCTGGAGAGTAGTGAATGAGGTTGAGCAAGTGATAGATGGACCCCTATTACAGAGGGCTTTAAAATGCATTTAGGTTTGATGGAGTAGGTAGTAGTAAGCCAGTCTTCTTTAAACTCCCAGAGCACCTGCTATAAATCCTACCCAATCACATAAAATACTATTCTGTGCACGTATGTGCGCCTCCTGTTGGACTGTGAGGCCTAACTAAGGAAAGCA
>PVKE010036841.1:0-16196 GCA_004027555.1 Craseonycteris thonglongyai | reverse complement strand
TTTTCCTTTTTGGTATTGTCTTTCCCAGGTTTTGGTATTAGGGTGATATTAGCTTCATAGAAAGAGTTGGGTAGTACTGCCTCCTCTTGAATTTTCTGGAATAGTTTGAGGAGAATGGGCGTTAGTTCCTCTTTGAATGACTGGTAGAATTCATTGGTAAATCCATCTGGTCCAGGCCTTTTGCCTTTGGGCAATTTTTGGATAATTGTTTCAAGTCCTGTACTGTTGATTGGTCTATTTATGTTATCCAAATCTTCTTGGTTCAGTTTAGGTAAACTATACGTTTCTAGAAATTTGTCCATTTCCTATAGGTTGTCAAATTTGTTGGCATAGAGTCTTTTATAATAATCCCTTATGATTGTTCGTATTTCTACAGTGTCAGTTGTGATCTCTCCCCTTTCATCCCATATTCTGGAAATATATGATATTTCTCTTTGCCCTTTGGTGTGCCTAGCCAGTGGTTTGTCAATTTTATTGAGTTTTTCAAAGAACCAGATCTTTGTGGCATTAATTTTATCTATTGTTTTTCTATTCTGAATTTAATTAAGATCTGCCTTAATTTTCATTAATTCTTTTCTTCTGCTGGCTTTGGGGGACCTCTGTTATTTTTTTCCTAGCTCTATGAGATGAGATGTGAGGGTGTTTACTTGTAGTTTTTCTTGTTTCTTGAGATAGATCTGGAATGATATCAATTTTTCTCTTAATACTGATTTTGCTGTGTCCCAGACATTTTTGTATGTCATGTTTTCATTGTCATTTGTTTCTACAAATGTTTTAATCTATTGTTTTATTTCCTCTTTGACCCTGTAATTTTTTAATAGCATGTTGTTTAATCTCCATGTGTATGTCATTCTCTCTGCACTTAATCTTTTGCAATTGATCTCTAGATTCAACACTTTGTGGTCTGAGAATACACTTGGTATGATTTGGATTCCCTTAAATTTGATGAAGTTAGATTTAAGTCCCAGCGTATGTTCTATCCTTGAAAATACTTCATGTGCACTAGAGTAAAATGTATAGTCTTATGTTGCAAGATTGAATAACCTATAAATGTCAATTATGTCCATTTTCTATAATGTATGATTTAAAGCTGCAATCTTATTTATTTTCTGCTTGGATGATGTGTCCAATGTTGTCAGAGGGGTGTTTAGATCCCCCACTATAATTGTATTTTCATCCAATTCTCCTTTTAAATCTGTTAGTAGTTGCTTTATAAATTTTGGTGCTTCCTTATTGAGGGCATACATATTGCTGAGTGTCATGTTTTCTTGATGTATTGTCCCTTTTATCAAGATGTAATGTCCATCTTTATGTCTTTTTTTTTTTTTTATTCTGATGTCTTTTTCAACAGCAATCAGTATGGCCACTCCAGCTCTTCTCTGACTGCCATTTGCCTGGAGTATTGTTTTCCATCCTTTCACTCTGAGTCTGTTTGTCCCTGTGGCTGAGGTGTGTCTCTTGTAGGCAGCATATGGTTGGATTTTGTTTTATAATCCAGTCTGTTACCCTGTGTTTTTTTATTGGTGAATTCAGTTCATTTATATTTAGGGTGATGATTGATATATGAGGATATCCTTTATCCATTTTTTATTTATTTTTTTTGTTGTTGTTGTCTGTACTTTTCTTCATTTATTTTGATTTCTTTATTCATGCTAAAATAGCTTTCTTCTGTATTTCTTGGAGTGCCAGTTTTGAGCTGGAGAATTTCCTCAGCTTCTGTATATCTGAAAAGGCCTTAATTCCTCCTTCCTATCTAAAGGTTAATTTTGCTGTATCATTGATTCTTGCTTGAAAATTTCTCTCTTTTAATATTTAAAAAATTTGGGTCCACTCCCTTCTGGCTTGCAGAGTTTTTTTTGAGATGTCTGGTGACAGCCTGATGGTTTTTCCTTTGAAAGTTATATTTTGTTTTTCCCTGGCTGCCTTGAGGATTCTTTATTTCTCTTTGGTTTTTGTCATCTTCAGAACAATATGTCTTGGAGAAGATCTGCTAGGGTTTAGGTAGTTAGGGCTCCTGTTTTTCTCCTAAATTTGGGGCTGTAGTTTTTTTCCAGAGGTTTGGAAAATTTTCATCCACTATTTGTTTTAGTAGACTCTGAGAAGATTTCATCTCGCTTTCTTCTGGTACCTCTATTATTCTAATATTGCTCTTTCTGATGGAGTCAGAAAGTTCTAGTAGGGTTCTTTCATTTCTCTTGATTCTCATTTTCCTTTATTTTTCCCTCTGTGACATTTCCAGGTTTCTGTCTTCGGTCTTACTAATTCTTTCCTCTACTGGTCAGCCCTGTTTTCTATACTGGTCAGCTCTTTTTTCAGCTCTCCCATGATGCCTTTCATTTCAAAAAGTTCCTTTTGGTTCTGCTCTAACTTCTGAATTTTATTGGTAAAGTACTCATTTTGCTCAGAAAATTTCTTGTTGAGGTCATGTAACTGTGTCTGGGTACTTTTCCAGCATTGACTGAGCTCTCTGAGTATCTTGAATATTGCAGCCCTGAATTCTGTTTCACTTAGATTTGATTCCTAGTGTGAAAGCTCCTTTACTAAAGAATGCCCATGATTTTCTGGGGGTGCTTTGGATTCTGAGGTATGCATTGTGTTCAATGTGGTTATTTTTGCTTTACGCATGAGTATGATATTTCTCTGGGGGTTTGCCTATCAGGTGGGCTTCTCAGTTGTGGGAGGAGGAGATTTTGGAAGAGGGTTGGGGGAAGCAGTCAGTTCTGTGCCCTGGGGGGTGCTCTTTAGGTTGCTGTCTTAGCTGTTAAAAGGAAGGTTAGTGAGGATGTGGCGTGGGGTGCGGGTGTGTGAGTAGAAGTTATGGCAGGCCTGAGACACAATAGCATATTCCTCTGTCCACAGGGAGGCTGGTGGTTCAGTGCAAGTGGGCTGAGAAGCTCGGGGCTTTGCTCCCCTCTGGCAGGGTTGCTTTATAATCATGTCTGTGAGCCTGCCCGCTGGATGGCAGCTCGGCAGTGGTGTGGGTGGGGCAAGCAGCTGGGGCTTTATCTTTCCTCTTGCAGGGCTGCTTTTTAATCGCATCTGTGAGCAAGCTTGCTGGGGTGGCAGCTCGGCAGTTGTGCAGGCAGGTGGGGCTTGGCAGAGTTTTGGGGCCGCAGCTTGGCCAGCGGCTCTGCAGGATCTCAAAGACCGGCTGATTCACTCTAAGCACGTCTAATGCAGCCGAGCGTGCTCCCTCTGTGTCCACTGAGCTACTGCCTTTACTCTAAGAGCCCTGTCTTCAAAAGGTGCTCCCTCACAGTCAACTCAAAGAGCTCAGCTGTATCTCCTCTGTGATTCAGGGGAGCCTAGATGTTGTGGGCTGATGCCCTGCTCTCACGGTGCCCACCGGGAAGTACACCACCCTGCTTTACAGTCTCCGTTCCACCTTAGACTCCATGATCTGATTAGGACACTAGATGTTATATTGTCCACAGTCTTGTTGGGCTTCCACGCTCTTTAGGTCTTGGCTTCTAGCCCACCCTCAATCTAGCTCTACTTGGCCATAGTCTTTCAATCCCCCTTTGTTTTTGCCAGCCCCGGGTCACGCTTTGTGCTCCGTGTCCCTGTCCTCGAACTGCTCCTCTTCCCCTTTCCTCTCCTGCTCTCCCCTTTTTCCTCTAACCTTTGGGTGTAGTTCTGCATCGTGTGGTTCTCTCAGTTGAGGGTACTTCTCAGGGTTTCCCCTGTGGATTCCCCTTTGTTCATAAATTTTTTCCCAGGTAGGTGTCAGGGTTCTCCTCTCATGCCGCCATCTTTTTTCCTAACATATTACTTTTAATAACCTTCTTGTACAAGTAAGCACAGCTTATCTGTGTACATTGTTTCATTTATATACAATGTTTAATCTCCTTAAAAGAGTCTTGATCTCTTTAATAAGCCATCTATACCAGAAAAAAAAAAAGATTGTCTAGATTTCAGCACATTAGAGTGGAGGGGAATAACTATTCCAGATGAATACGCTAGAATGTTTACAGGAGCACAGCAGAGCACAGAGAAGAACCCAACACAGATCTATTTTGCATGAGCTAGAATCCTGGGAACTTAAGTGGGCACACAAAAAACATATCTTTATTTACATTTTTTGGTTCTGTTTTTCTGTGGGTTCTTACTAATATATTAGTAGGAAAAGGAAAGAGGAACCATTATGCCTCATCAACAACATTCAGTAAAAAGTCAAATATGGAAAACTGATGCTGTTAACTATGGAGACTGCTCTGGGCCCTCCCCCTTCCCTTTGTTTCTCTCTGTCTGTCTCTGTATTTGTCAAAACCCAATAAAAACAAAATAAAATAAAATATAATAAAATAAGGAGAAGCAGAGATGGCTCAGCAGGTTGAGCGCTCACTTTGCAGCCTCAGTGCCCGAGGATCGAATCCTGGCTCTGGCCCATGTGAACCCATATGCTGAACTTGGGTGTGCCCCCAATTCACTTCTTGCCAGGGCCTAAGCAGGAGGCCCATAGCCCAGTTTCTGCCTTGGACAGCCCTGCACCCATTTGTGGAGTGAAACTATATGGAAAACTGATGCTGTCAACTATGGAGACTGCTCTGGGCCCTCCCCCTTCTCTTTGTTTCTCTCTGTCTGTCTCTTTGTCTGTCAAAAACCAATAAAAAAAGTAAATAGTTAAAACATACTGGATATAATGTTACATTTAATTATACAAATTTTATGACAAACTCTTAAAAAGCCCATGGAAAGTAGTGACATTGGCTGCGGGCAAACCTACCTCTCTTAACTTTTAACTCAAAGGAAATATGCTTCTATAATGTGAATAGAGTGGTCTTTCTTTGGTGAAAGTTTGGGGTCTTCCCAATATAAAAATGTACAAGACACTTAGTTTACTACTTCTGTGACAATTATAACTAAAACTCAGAGGCCATTTTTATCTGCATTTATGTTTTGTTTTAATCTATTAACAAAATATATGTAAAGTCATGTAGCCTAAATTTCTGATCTTGATTCAAATTTTAACTTCTTTCCTTTCTAGTTATAAAATTTGTACTACTCTAACAGTTTTACATTTCAGTTTATTCATCTTTAAATTAACATGATAAAGGTACCTATGACAGGTTGAGTAGTCTGTGAAATAATGAATGTAAAGTACTTATGTTTAGATGGTGTTATTGTTAGTATTATCATTTATATTATTAATATCAATTTTATCATTATCTTGTGATACTTTGGAAATTCACTATGTAGGTCAACTACGGCTCTTCACTTAAATTGCAGCTATGAACAATTGCCATTGATTAGTGATAACTTTATGGGTTGACTTATGACCCTTTAGTTGTACCCCAGGTCTCAGGAATGCTAACTATAACACAAATTCCCAAGAGACAAACACATTTGTTTTACCTTTTACGTTCACTGGTACAAAGGGCTACAATAGAAGGGATAGGTACTTGCTCTTCAGTCAATTATTTCTAAATTCTGTTCAAGAATTTCAGGCAAATGCAAAAACTGAAAAGACAAATATTGAAATGTACTTATATTTATTTTTTCTTCATTTAGGATATTATTTTTTTTATAATTTCATTAAATTTACTGGGATAACATTTGTTAATGAAATTATCTAGGTTTTAGGTGTACATTTCGATAATACATCATCTATATTTATATGTTCCACTGTATGTTTACTACTCAAAGTCAAATCTTTTTTATCACCATATATTTGAACCCCTTTACCCTTTTCTACCTCTCCCACACCTTGCTTTCCATCTATTAGAAACCATACTGTTTTTGGTGTCCATAGCTTTTTGTTTGTTTGTCTTGTTTGTTCATGTGTTGCTTTCAGTATTTTTTACTATTTCTTCCCACCTCCACCCTCAAGCAATTGAATGAAGGCAGAAAAGAAAGCTGTCTTCAAATCACTATGACAGGTAGAGATGTTATTTTCCAGTTTTTGCTATGTCTTGAAGAATATATTCCTTGCTCTTCCAGGCCAGTCCTGCCAAGAAAGATGCAAAGAAAATGCTGCAATTTGATGCTGCACAGGATCCTGTCTCAGTATTCTGACAAATTGAATCTGACAAAGAGTAGATATTTATTAAATATATAGAACTTTTGGAATTAGTTATAAAACTATATTGCAGCAGGAACAAGCATATCACAATCCTTATCTGATTCCTATCTCCCCAGATATAGTTAAGGTTGAGTAACCTGGTCTTCACATTGGTACATTACACAAAAGATAAATATTCAAAAAAATATGCTCTATTGTACTTCTATGACATAATCCAATTTAGAACTGATCATTTGTCAATAAATGAATAATATGCCAATTAATGTTTGCTTTTTTTTTTTTGCTGTTAATAGATTAAAGCCTTGGACCATTCCTGAGACATGCAGTAAATACTATATTTCTTAATACATTAATGAAATTTTATGTATATTAGTTCATTTAATCTTGTAACATGTGTATTATAATACCTATTTTATGAATGTAGAAATAGATTTAGAGGTTTACTTATTGTTTCAAGTAATCGCATCAAGTGAAAGTTGAAACATGAATATGAATCTTCTAGGTTCTAAATGCATGATCTTTCTAACATACTTACTGATTTGTAATATTAGGTCAGGGTAGGCTAGGTTAATATGTAACTTCCTAATTATGTCTAAACTAAGAGTGGTTTCTAAGTCATAGATTATTTATATGTGAAATAGCAGTGGCTCAATACTCACGTATTACTGATAAAATAAGAATTTAAATATTTGAGTACAGTAAATCAGGTTTTGAGCACCAGAGTTTGGCCTTTTTTTATTGTAGCATATCACCATATGAGTAATATGCAGTCTCTGGTGTGGTGCTTATAAGTAAAAAGTAAATTCATTTTTCACATGTTCAGATACAACCTTGTTAACTGCAGTGTATGAGTTGATCATTTCAATACCTCTCATCTTTGAAGACTCATACTCTTTCAATGACTCCAACCTGCCACCTGAGAGGAGTTCCTTTTCCTCATTCATAGTCACAGGATAGTTGCTGCATAACCATTACATGAATGTTACAAGAGTGTCTACTGAAGAAGAGTCTGTGCCTTACACTATGTCTCTTTAAAATAATAAAAGAACTTTATTCTTCATATTTTTTGCACAGTTTATTTATTTTTAAAGACCCCCAACAACTCTAAAGACCCCCAACAAGCTTATTTTAATAGATTATTACCAAAATTATGTATCATAAATCAATCAAAGCAAAGAGAATGAGATTATCATGTTTGATTAACATCATCAGTATTTATTCCTCAGAAACACTAACTGAGATAATATAAGGAACTTGCTTAAAACAGGTCCTTAGCAAAGACTATCAGCATATAGTAAATATATAGGGTTATCCCTGTTAGTCAAGAAATGGAATTAACAGCATAGCCTATGATATTATGAAGGCAACAACTAGAAGAAATAAAACTAGGCCTGATAAAATATGGTATTTTCTGTTTATTGTAATTGGGGTAAAGAGAAAGAGTGAGATAAATTATAAATTTTGAAATGAGAAAATTAATTTCTTTCACAATGACAATAAAAAGAATAAAATACTTAGGAATAAACTTTACAAAATGTGAAGGATGTATACACTGAAAACTATAAGATGCTATTAAAAGAAATGGAAAGATACTCCATGCTTATGGATTAGAAGACTCAACATAGCTTAAATGTACATATGACCCAAAGTAATATGCAGATTTTCTGCTATTCCCATCAAAATTTCATAGGCATTCTTTCAAAAAATAGAAAAAATAAATGAGCAGTTTTATATGGAAGACTCCAAATAGCAAAAGCAGTCCTACATAAAGAGAATAAGGCTGAAGGCATTACCCTCTCCAATTTCAATCTATACTAAAGCATCAGTAATCAAAACAGCTTGGTATTGGAAAAACAAGAATAAAAAAGGACACAACCCCAAAAGGAAGAGTCAGAAATGCAAAAATATATGAAAAGATAATTTTTGACAGAGGAGCAAAAAATATACAGTGAAGAAAGTAAAGCCTCTTCAGTAAATGGTGCTGGGAAAATTCTAAAACTATGCAAAACAATAAATCTGAACTGCCAGCTGTTACCATATACAAAAGTTAATTCAAAATGGACTAAAAGCCTTCACATAACACCTGAAACAATGAATAGTATAGAAGACAACATCAGTACTAAACTTATAGACCTTGGGTTCAGAGAGAACTTTCTGAACCTGACCTGAAAGACAAGGGAAGTAAAAGCAAAAATAAATAAATGGGATTATATCAAATTAAAAGCTTCTGCACAGCAAAGAAAACCATCCACAAAGGAAAGAGACAACCAACTGAATAGAAGATAATATTTGCGAACAATGCCTTTGAAAAGGGGCTAATATCTAAATATATAGAGAACTTCTATGACTCAACAACCACAGCAACTGAACAATGCAATTAAAAAGTAGGCAGAGGATTGGAACAGAAACTTCACTCATGATGACATACAAATGGCCAATAGATACATACTAAAACAATGCTCAACTTCACTAGCTATTAGGAAAGTGCAAATCAAAACCACAATGTAATATAACCTCACACCTGCTGGAATTGTTATTATCAACAAGACCAGGGATAACGAATGAGTGATGGAGAGGCTGTGGAGAAAAAGGAATGCTCATACACTGCTGGTGGGAATGCAAATTGATACCATTGATACAGAGGACATTTCTCAGAAAACTGGGAATGGAGCTACCATGTGTCCTAGCGATCCCCCTTCTGAATATCTACACCCAAAACTTGAAAACCTCAGTCTGAAAAAACTTATGTACCTCAATGTTGGTCACAGCACTGTTCATGGTAGCCAAGTCATGAAAACAACCAATGTGTCCTTTGATAGATTACTGGATAAAGAAGCTGCTGTACATGTACACAATGGAATATTACTCAGCAATAAGAAAAGATGAAATGCTACTATTTGTGTAAACATGGATGGACCTTGAGATTATCTTTTTAAGTGAAACAAGGAAACAGAAAAAAACAAGAACCATATGTAGAAAATAAAACTGAAAGTAACAAAGAGACAAAATTTTATGGACATAGTTAATAGCTTAATGGTTACCTGAAGGTTACGGAGGAGGGGTGTGAGAGGAGGGAAGAAAATCCAAATCTACAGTATTAGAAAGAAAGCTGGCTATGGGTATTGAACATAAAATGCAACAAATAGACAATATATTATAGAATGGTATACCTGGAACCAATGTAATTTTTCTAAGCAATGTCACCCCACTAAATTTAATAATTAAAAAAATGCAAAAATTTTTCTTTTATATTATAAATTTATTGTTAAACTTGTTTTATTATATCCAGCTATTAGTTTTAACATACTTAAGCCATTACCTTATTACATTAAGTTTTACTGTAAATATCAGAAGCATTCATTTTAACTTGGATATGTTGTTCTATTTGTTGAATCTCTATGTTTGCCATATTAAAAGATATTTTTATTCTTTATTCTATCAAAATATTAATAATCACCTATGATGGACTAAGCAAAAGTAGACTCAAAACTTCTCAAACAAACCTTTTGTACTGTGGTACCAATGAAACATGGTTCTCTAATACACACCTACAAATTTTGGTGGAGAAAATTATAATTCATTAGCTTTATAACACCGCTTTTTAAATGATTGATTATTGGGGAAGCCGGTTTGGCTCAGTGGGTTAAGTGCTCACTTTGCAGTGCCAGGGACCGAGGATCGAATCCTGGCCCCGGCCCTTGAGGACCCATGTGCTGAACTGGGGAGTTCCCCCAGTTCAGTTCTCTCTCTGTCTCTGTATCTCTCTCTCTCTCTCTCTCTCTGTCAAAAACAATTAAAAACAATTTAAAAAAATTAAATGATTGATTATAAATTTAATGAAATAATAAATGAGCATAAGTAATTTGGAAAATTTAAATTTATAACGCATGTGAATGTGGTCATTTTGTGACAAAAATAAATAATGTGATTTGTTAAAATAATTAACATTTATAATTGTCTTTCAAATAATGAAAAATTTCTTAAAAATTCAAGGTGTTCTAGATGCTTGGATAGCTCAGTGGTTGAGTGCTTGCTTCACAATTATGAGATCTGGGGTTCTATTTCCGACCCTGGCCCATGCAAACTCCACATGCTGAATTGAAGCACAACTGGTAACTGCTGGGATGGCACAGTGGTGCAGGTTCTGGTCCCCAATGCAGGAGTTCAATTCCCACCTTAAGTGGCCCTACATCCACTTGTGTGTAATGACACAACTAATGTTGTACATGTTGTAATGTTGTAATGATGTACAACTATGAAGACTTCTCTAAACCATCCCTCCTTCTCTCTCTCTTTCTCACTCACTCACTCTCTCTCTCTCTTTCTCTCTCTCACCCCTCAAATAATAAAATAAATCTTAAAAAAAACTCAAGGTGTTTTATATGTATGTGTGTGTATATATAAAAAGATTATAGAGTGTATATATATATATATATATATATATATATATATAGAGAGAGAGAGAGAGAGAGAGAGAGAGAGACTGTCTGAAATTTACCTAATTATGTTAGTGTGTAAAAATGTTAAAAAGCCACCAGCTTTTTAAGCATAAAGTTGTATGCATGGTGTGTATTGGGTGTGTTCTTATATTTCAAAAGCATTGCAAAGTAGTCATAAAAAATGTATCCTGAAACCATTTTTATTAGTATTGGTAATAATAAAGCTATCCCTTTTTATTGTTTTAAACAGAGAGAGAAGAGGGACGAGCCACAGCAGTCTCCATAGCTGCACATCATTAGTTTTTGACAAAGTTTTATTCTTCAGGTGGGTGCAGGGCTGCTCAGGGCAAGAACTGGCTGTGAACATTTCTCTTGGGAGTCACACCCCCACCTGGGGTGGGAGCACAAACCAGGGGCTGTCCACATAGGAGGCTTATCCCAGTGAGGACCAGGGCTAGGATTTGAACCTCAGACCCTGGGGCAGCAAGATGAGCACTCAACTCGTTTAGCCATCCTGGCATCCCCTATTTTTATAAAAAAAACACACGAAGTTTCTTTTCTATTAATATGCAAGCACACAAAGGGAAAAAAAGTATGTGACTTAAAAATTGAATGCAGAAAAAAATTTCAAATAAGAATACACAATAGAAATAAATCTTAAAAAAAAAAAAATAGGGGAAGCCAGGATGACTCAGTGGGTTAAATTCTTGCTTTGCAGCCCCAGAGACCAAGAATCAAATCCCGGACCCATCCCATATGGACCCATATGCTGAACTGGGGAGTGCCCCCAGTTCAGTTCTCACCAGGGTGAGACTCCTGTCCCGTGCAGCCTCGTGCCCACCTGTGGAATGAAACTGGAAAAACCAATTATGTGCAACTACGGAGAGTGCTCTGGGCCCTCCCCCTTTTCTCTGTCTCTGTCTCTGTATCTATCTATCTCTCTATCTCTCTGTCAAAAACAATAAAAATAAATCTTTAAAAAGAACACAAATTGCAGACTTGCATAATAGCTTTTTACAAATGAAATAAATGGTGTCCTGAAATTAATGTTGTCCAGAAAGTAAATTTATTCATATTGAACCATTTGACTTACACTCTCTTTACTGGACTTAATGTGAATTTTGCCATAAAAAAAACCCACCATATTTGGTGAAGTTATAGTTCTCAGTTCCTTGCTCATTACCTAATCTACTTCCTACTTCTTCTCTAGATTGAGACCTTGGGCTTAATGCTGTTCAAGGAGATTGCAGACTATTCCCAGGGAAGCTTCTGTAAAAGCCTCCAGAATGAAATTAGGATTAAGGCTCTTTCTTACTCTGGCCCTATCTTCCTCTTCCTAACACTCAACCCAGTTCCCATCTGCTGCTGTCATTCCAGAAATTAAGACAAGACTTTTTTGTCTTGCCTTTACACAGTACCCTCCTTTATACTCTCATCCAGCTAAAATTTATCTTGAAACTGTTCATTTAGGATCAGAAATAAATCAAAACATATTCTGCTAGTGGGCATCTAAGCTAGGCTTCATCTGTTCTTGCTAAAGACCATTCATTTGGCCCTAAGAAACATTCCACAAAAGCAGAGTTGGGGTAATGCATGCCTAAAACTACACTCCTAACTTTTAAATCCCAAAATGCCATACACAAGGTTATGAAACAAAAACTCTACATGGACACATAAAATTCTATGGTTTTTCATTTGTTTATTTATTTATTATTTATTTATTTAAATAATTAAGATTTCTCTCATATACAGCTGGAATTTCTATTAGTTCTACTTAATTAAGGTATTTGTGCATGATTGCTACAATGCGCCATTCGAATAAGAGACACTATCATTTCACTTTGTAGACTCCAGTTGTTTCTGTGACAAAAATAGAACATTTGGATTCTTTTACTTCCTTTTAACAAGTATTTGTTAATTTTTATGCTTCTCCCAGTTTTAAGAACAACAGTTGTGTTTGTGTAATTAACAAGATTTAATTAGAGAAGAGGAATCCAGATCATGCAAATAAAAGTCTGCATAATAAAATATTAATTGCCTTTAAAAATACAATTGTGTTCTGGTATCCTACTAGGCTCCAGCAGAAAGTAATGTAACTAACAAAGGGCCATGCCACAGCTCAGCTGCAATTGTAGCATTCTTGGAGAATAGTTTGCAACCCTGAAAGGCTGGAAGGATAACTGCTTTTGTTCCATCACTGATGAGGGTATGCCTTTACTATTGTTTCTGTTGGGGTGTGGAACCCTTAAATGTATTTTTTTATTGTTTTTGACAGAGAGAGAGAGAGAGAGAGAGAGATACAGAGACAGAGAGAGAACTGAACTGGGGGAGCTTCCCAGTTTAGCACATGGGTCCACACAGGCCGGGACTCGATCCTCAGTACCCGGCACTGCAAAGTGAGTGTTTAACCCATTGAGCCATCCCAGCTTCCCCGGAACCCTTAATATGCATTTACTGTACAGCCTTCTCATCTTTTTACTCTTGCACATTTTCCTACAAAATTCTGAAATCTGAACTGTGAAGAATTTATTGTCTTTGGCTTTTTGCTAGGTAAAAATTTGTTGAGGAAAAGAAAATTAAAAGAAAAGTAACATGGACTTGGAATTGTCTTGGTCTTGCCATCAAGGGGCTATATTACTTAGAAACCCTGTTATTTCAGGTACATAGCTTAACCTCATGAGACCTCTCATTCTTTATCTAAAAATAAAGAAATGAAAGAACTCAAGGTCTCTTTAATTTCTAATCGTTCTAATATTCTTGTTAGTATCTCTTTTCAAATTATTATTTTTTTAGGAGAAGAGCAATATAGAACAAAACAAGTGAAATGTTATTTGGTAATAGCTTATACTTTCTAAACAGAGTACACAATTAATATACTTAAGATCTAATGTAGTATCTTTTCTACTACATTTATCAGGGTGACATTGTTTAGTAAAATTATGTTTCAGGTGTACAAATTTATGGGATATCATCTATGACAGGAGTGGCCAACTTTTCTGTATATAAGATCTACTTTTTATCTTAAAAGTGTGTCACAATTGACTTGTTGTCATAGGCGTAGTCTAAGGGGGACGAAGGGGTGTGAAATGCATACTATGTTTATACACTGTGTTTCAGTATAAGGTGCATTCCAGCGAGGTATGGGTAGATAAGTAAAATATATGTTCAAAACTATTTTTTATTTTTTAAATCACTTATTAAGTATTCGAGATATAGCCTCATGAAGAAAATAAATTTCCAAACCCAACTTTGGATAGCAGCATTCCGTACATGCGGTACCTACAAAATTCGATTTTCCGACACATTTTTAAGATAGATTTTAACTAACTTAGAATGCAATTTAATTTTTTTATCAACCGCAATGTATAAGTTGTTCTACTATTTGCTCGTAAATATGAAAAAGTTGTTATAAAAATACACAGTATGGCTGATAATTTGATTTTAATATTTAACTTTCGCATTTTTTGGGGGGCCAGGAAAATTTATCATGAAAGAATAATATGACTTACTTTTTGCTAATCTATCAATAGCTCGCTGAGTACACCTCATACTGAAATATAGATATACGGCTTATCTACCTATGTAAAAAACAACAACAATAATTATTTAGGAGATGTGTACAGGCGAGTTCAAAGATGGCGGCATGAGAGGAGAACACCGATAACTGCCTGAGAAGGGCCTGGTGAACAGAGGGGAATCCACAGGGGAAACCCTGAGAAGAAACCTCAACTAAGAGAACCACACAATGCAGAACAACACACAAAGGTTAGAGAAAAAAGGGGAGAGCGGGAGAGGAAAAGGGAAGCAGCGGTTCGGGGACAGAGACTCAGAGCGCAGCCCGGGGCTGGCAAAAACAAAGGGGGATTGGGGGACTACGGTCAAAGTGGAGCTGGATTGAGGGTCAGCTGGAAGCCGAGACCTAGGGAGCGTGGAATTCCCACAAGACTGTGGACAATTTAACATCCGAACTCAAGGGACAGCACACAATGCCCTAATCAGATCACAGAACCTAAAGTGGAACAGAGACTCTGGAGCAGGGCGGCTCCACTTCCGGGCGGGCGGGCGGGGTGAGAGTAGGACACCAGCCCACATCAGCTCAGCACCCCTGACTTGTGAAGGAGATTGACTATGAAGGAGCGACTTCTGAAGACAGGGCTCTTGGAGTGAGGGCTGGGGCTTGAGTGGGCATAGCTGCATTGGACGTGCTTAGAGTGAATCCGGCGGTCTCAACAGAGCCGGGAGCGTAGAGTGGCTGCCGCCCGAGCTACGGCCTGTGCGCACAGGGCTTTCGGCACCCTGCCCACTGGGCCACTGAGGCACCGCTGCCAGCATGCAACTGGGCTTTCGGCGCCCTGCCCACTGGGTCACAGGGACACTGCTACTTGCTTGCCAGTGTGCACTTGGGCTTTTGGTGCCCTGCTCACCAGGCCACTGCAGCATCGCTGCCAGCACGCAAGTGCGCAACGGGGCCTTCGGCGCCCCGCCCACTGGGCCGCAGCGCATCACTGCATGCATGCACTCTGGCTTTCGACACCCTGCGCACCCAGCCACCGCGGCACTGCTGCCTGCTTGCCAGTGCGCTACAAGGCTTTTGGCACCCTGCTCACCAGGCCACAGCAGCGCCGCTGCCTGCTCGCCAGCGCGCAGCTGGGCTTTTGGCGTCCCGCCCACTGGGCCTCTGGGGCGTTGCAGCCCAGGAGCATGAACGGGCTGCCGACTGGGTTGCCGCGGTGACATTGCTGGCGCGCGGGACTGCACTGCCGACCAGTACCTCTGCCAGGCTGCAGCCCATCGAGGTGCAGCCCTGAGGGTGTGGCTTGCAGATGTGATGGAAGGAGGGGCGGCCAGGCGGAGGAGAGAAAGACCAGAGCTCCTGCGCCCCGCCCACACTAAACCACCAGCCCCCCTGCTGAAAGAGGAATCTGCTATTGTGTCTCAGGCCCACCCTAGCTCCTACTCACATGGCCCTACCCATGGCCACAGCTATACTACCCTGCTACCTAACAGCTAAGACAGAAACCTGAAGTGCCCCAGGAAACAGAAGTTCTCTGCTTCACCCAACCCTCTCCCAAAATCTCCTTCTCCCACAACGGAGCCCAAAAGAAAAAATAAAGAGAAGCCCATCTGATAGGCAACCCCCCAGAGGGAAAACAGACTCATGCGTAAAACAAAAAGAACCACATCAAACACAATGCACACATCAGAATCCAAAGCCCCTCCAGAAGATCAGGGGCAGTCTTTAGTAAAGGATCTTGCACACTTGGAATCAAATCTAAGTGAAACAGAATTCAGGGCTGCAATAATCAAGACACTCAGAGAGCTCACTCAATGCTGGCAAAATACCCAGACACAGTTAAATGACCTCAACAAGAAATTTTCTGAGCAAAATGAGTACTTTACTAACAAAATTGAGAAGCTAGAGCAGAACCAAAAGGAACTACTTGAAATGAAAGGCATCATGAAAGAGCTGAAAAAAGAACTGACCAGCATAGGAAACAGGGCTGACCAGCTAGAGGAAAGGATGAGTGAAATCGAGGATACAAACATGGAAATGTCACAGAGGGAAGAAGAAAGGGAAAGGAAAATCAAGAGAAATGAAAGAGTCCTACAAGAACTTTCTGACTCCATCAGAAAGAACAATATTAGAATAATAGGGGTACCAGAAGGAAGCGAGATGAAATCTTCTCAGAGTCTACTAAAACAAATAGTGGATGAAAATTTCCCTAACCTGTGGA
>PVKE010036840.1:0-16196 GCA_004027555.1 Craseonycteris thonglongyai | reverse complement strand
ATGTGATGTGGATTTGTACATCTGGAAACTATCTAATTGTTACCAACCAATGTCACCCCATTAAATTTAACAATAAAAAATAAAAAAAAGAAAGTCAGAACAAAACCAAAATTTAGAAAGGGGAAAACTTAGTATAAAAAAACCTACCAACCATTTCATATCTGTACTCTCTCTATGCCTTTCTTCCTGTTAAAAAAATGTCCTTAACCCCTAAAAATATATACTAATCTCCCCACATTCTCACAGATTTTTCTTCTGCAATCAATGTATTTCTCTCCCGCATTATTTTCAAC
Organism: Craseonycteris thonglongyai; assembly: GCA_004027555.1. Taxonomy (NCBI): domain Eukaryota; kingdom Metazoa; phylum Chordata; class Mammalia; order Chiroptera; family Craseonycteridae; genus Craseonycteris; species Craseonycteris thonglongyai. Next base: position 15,903 of record PVKE010036840.1, on the reverse strand, counting down.
ATTATAAAACATGGTTATGTCACCTATCAAATGAAAAGTGTATGTCTATAAGGTTTGAGAGGGTAGACTGCATCGCTGTTGCCAAGTATTCACGACTTCTTCCTCAGAAAAAGAGTATACATACCCACCCATTACCATGTGAGAGGCCTTCCACCTCACTGACATCAGCCTTAACCATGTATCTTGCTTTGGCCAGTGGAATGTGAACTTGAAGTTTTATGAGTGCAAGCTGAAGACTTGAGATGATGCATGGAACCATCCTGGCTCTTGCTCCTTCCCTCTTCCATCATGGGAGTGTGTCCCACGTTGGGAGAGTTGTGTCAGCTTGTGTGTAGACATCAGAATACCCCTGGTGCAGGACCACAGCTTACTTCTAGCTACTGACATGTAATGTGATCAATGTGTAGTTGGCTTTTGTCACTGCAGTGTAACCCCATTCACCTCTACCCATCCACATTTCTCTGCTCTATTTCCCAACAAAAAAAAATTTTTAAATGTCTATAGGGGACATTTCTGCTGCTTTGCCTTCTATGCTGCTCTCAACCCTCTACAATGAGCTTCCTCCTTCCATGCCCCCATTCCGCTGAAAACACTCTCATCGAGGTGTTCTGCATTTCCAACTCAAATGATCATGTCTCTATCCTTGTCTGTCTTGAGCCCTTTAGCAGCACTCTCTCCTTAAAACAAGGCTTGCCTTCCTTGTCATTGGCCACTCTTCCCCAGTCACTGAAGTGTAGGACACCACAGTTTGTTTGCCTTTGGTCTTCTTTTCTGTCCACACATTCTCCCAAATGAGAGCTGGACCATGGTTTTAAATACAATCAATACAACAGTGACTCTCTAGCCCAGGATCTCTCAATTTAGCTCAAAACTCATCTACCCAGCTATCTACCTCACAACCTCGTCTGTATGTCTACAGGCATTTCAGTCTGAGGTTGGCCAAAACAAGACTTAATTTTTCCCTACCCTATAGCTCTTTCTCTTCCATAATATTGTAATATTGCCCCTGTCTCAGCAAAGGCATCACCACTGTTATGGACTAAATCATGCCATCCTCCCCCCTCCCACAACCCCGCAATTCACATGGTATAATCCTAACCTCCAATGTAACAGTATTAGGAGGTGGGGCCTTTGGAAGGAAATTAGGTCACGAGGGTGGAGACCTCATGAAAGACATTAGCGCCCTTACTAAGAGGAGACATGAAAGAGTTCGCTTCCTCTCTCTCTTCTATCTACCATGTCAGTACACAAGAAGAAGACAGAGCCAGACACTGGCTCTGACATCACTTTGATCTTGAACTTCGGGTCCCGTTCACTGTGAGAAATAAATGTTTGTGGTTTAGAGCTCCCAATCTGTGGTATTTTAGTTACAAGAGCCAGAACTAATATACTCACTATGCATGTGGATGATTAAATCAAACACTGAGACTGAAGTGATGCATCTACAAAGACAAGGAATGCCAAAGATGGCCAGCAAACCACCGGAATCTGGGGAGAAGCCTGGGACAGGTTCCCCTGATGGCCTCAGAAGGGACCAGCCCTGCTGGCACCCTTGTCCCAGTTCTCCAGCCTCCAGAACTGGGAGACCCTATATTTCTGGCCCCACTGTTTTTGTAGCATTTTCTGAAAGCAACCCTAGCAAACTCACACAAGTCCCCAATATGTCAAACTGTTGGAAGATTCCATCTCAACCACCAGGGGCATTCTCCCCACCCTACCCTGCTCACTGCCCCCCTGCTCTAGAAGTCTTTTCAGATTGCCATGGGAACTCCAAAGCAAGCCAGCGGGGGTGACCCTGGGGGAGTGCTTCTAGAAAAAAAGGTCAGCCTGTGATCAGCTTACCTATGAATCCCACAGTCTGGACACATCACCATTCTCTTCCAAGATCCCACCCCCTGGCACGCTACTAAGCATTAGGGTGCTGGTCTCTGGCACACTAGGACCACCTCCAGTGCCCCACTCCTGCTCCAGGGGATCTCTCATCTCACTCTCCTTCTGCTCCCTCTTCCTCAAAGACAATCCCCAAAGCCAAATAGAAATATTGCCTTCAAGCAACTTCTGCATTCAGCTTCATCAACACCCTTGAGACGAAAGAAAGACTTGGCTCCCTTCTGAAAAATGTTGCGACTGTCACACATACAGCTAGCTCCCAGTCATTCTGATTCTTTCAAAGTTTTTCTTTTTTTTTAATTGTTTTTGACAGAGAGAGAAACAGAGACAGAGAGAGAACTGAACTAGGGGCACTCCCCAGTTTAGCACATGGGTCCGCACGGGCTGGGGCCGGGATTCGATCCTAGGTCCCTAGCACTGCAAAGTGAGCACTTAACCACTGAGCCATCCCAGCTTCCCCTTTTGTGATTCTTTCAGATCAGCCAAAACAAAGCAAAGACTCCTATCAATAAGTTATCCCGCCAAAGCTGAGGTGTCCAGGCAGAACTGACTTAACCAGGTAGCAGTGACATGAGGCAGATGGCATCGGTCACCCTGGGTCCAGCCCACAACTAGAACCCAACTGTCTCAGAATCACAACACCAACTTAGCCATATGGCAGCACAGCTTGCAGAGGACTCGACAAGCTGGAAAGCAGAAAGAAGTCACGTTGTTTCTGGACAGGCAGTCATTTCTACTGTCTGCCCCCACACTGTTGTCTCCCTCACCACAGTGTGTTTAGAACCTTTAGCAAGTAGTATACAGTTGTAAGAGGTCAAATGGCATGTTCTACATTGGGAAGTGCCCTCATCTGTTTTTATTCTCCACTGACAGGAACTTCCCACCTACTACACATTCCCAAGCTCCTCTATCTCAGGAAATAAATATGGTTACTGCCTGACAGTACATCCATTATAATGTTGTCATTCCTGCAAATAAAGGGGCTCCAAGGTGATTAAACGAGAGCTGGGAAGTTTTCTACTGAAACAGAAATACACAGCCCACTGCTTCTGTTGATAAATAAAATTTTTCTCGATAAAATGATTTTGTGTGGAAGCTGCAATTGGACTGTTGTTATGCTAATCAGTAATCTTCTGAATTGAGGACTCTAGATATTATTATTTCCCTTCTCTCTGTAGGTACTTGGCGTTCAGAGTTGCTCAAGAAGTAAAGGTGTATGCATTATTCTCAAACAGAAAAAGATCTTTTGGACAGGAGCTTAATGTATGTTTCTTAGTAGGATTACCAGTAGATGTGGTATAAGTATCAATATGGGGGCATCCTGTTGTATGTTACAGCTCTCTGTCTAGTTCTAATAGGAGCCATGTAATAATACCTATAAAGTCTGTGTTGTATTATTGCGTTTGAAAGAAACTATGAATAAGTGGATATACAGGGCAGGGAAAATTACTAGAAACTCACATGTTCTCCCATACTAATTTTTCACGAGTCATCGAAACCTTAACCCCCAGCCTGCAGAAAGGAGTGGCATGAAAGCTGAATATTATTCCTACTGTGCAGAAATAAAAGGAGGAATAAAATTTGTTGCCTCTATTACAGCCATCGCTGAAAAGCTACAGTATTTTAAATTTAAGTTGTCCACATATTAGGTCTAAACTGCTCTAGAGTTTTTAAGAATTTCAAAATCCATCATCTTCAGATTTAAGATGAATGCCCAACTGCTCTTGGTTCCAGGGAGGTCACATATCATAGAAAGATTGGGAGTCATGGGTCTAAAGAAGAACAAAGATCCATTTAATAAAATATCAGGGATTATAAAAGAAGTTTTCATGGTCAACTCATCTGCAAGGGATAAAGAACATGTTGGAAAATGATGAATTTCCAGAGTCAACTAAAGATACATTCTGAAATGTCTGCTCTTCTCTGTGGTTGAAGCTTTATAGTTAACAAACCAATAAGAATACAAGAAATTATGAAGCTTTTTTGGCAACATCATGAACATTAATAATAAGCATAGGGGTTGAGTTCAAACTATTCTCATCAAAATAATGGTTTCAGTTACTTTAGGGTGTTTTCTGTGTGAACACAGCCTACATTTGCTAAATAGCAATGATCCATGGCCAAGCTTCTGCTTTTCATGTACCCAGATATGAGTCCACTTTTAAAGGCACATTGATGAGATCTATGACACATGACTGCTTTAGGAAAATGTTGCAGGCTCTAAAGACATGGATACTGGATGCCATCTTTGAAATGACACAGCATTGGGCAGTAATAATGTAACAACTGTTGGTGTCATTGGCCAAGCATCGGCATGCTTTATGACTCACTCCATCGTTCACATCAATACCCCACAGGCTGCAGAGCTCTAAAAGCTTCTGTACTAGGGAGACACAGTGACATCCAGAGGACAAAACTAGCTTGGAGGACCTTGGAATCTTCCTCCCTAGTGATGACTAGCCCCTGATCATCACTTACCAGGATGTCTGACACCAGTAATGGAGGTATTGTTATCTCTATTTTATCGATGTGTAAAGTTTTGAGAACCTGAGCTATTTGGTGGCTTCCTGTAGCCACTAGCAAGTGACAGAGCCAGGATTAGAACCTTGGTCTGTCTTTCAATGAAAGACATCAGTTTAAGGTTATTCTACATCTCCTACTGTAGTTTGTCTCACTTTATGCAATGCTGTGGACATGGTGATAATAAACACGAGAGGTAAAATAGTAAAGAGGCACAGTGCACCCTTTCTCTAGCCTCGGCCACTTCCAGGTTCTCCAAGTCCTGACATTCACTCCCTTCTTTTTGCCTCCATCTCTCATCAAATCCACTCTGAGGAAAAAATGTGATCTCCATCATTAACACTTCAGCATGAATTTCCATCAATAATCCAGAATTTTAGAACTACAAAAGGCAACAGGGATCAAGTTTTCTGAGCCCACTCATTTTAGAGGAAATGGCAACCAAGCCACAGATAGGTTAAGTGACCTACCTGAGTTCACAAAGCTAATTCTCTGCCCAGCTGAGGCAAGAGTTCTGTCCCCTGACTCCCAACTCAAGACTCAACCCACACCATTGTCAAAAAGGTGTTTTTCATTAGAGTTTCTCTTGGCAAAGGAAGGACCCCAAAGAAACTCCACACATCAAGGAGTAAATGGGAAAAGCATATTGAAGGACAGGAGCCTACATGCATCCCTTATAGAAGACCAGCATTGCTGAGAGGAGACTTTGGTGACCACAGGGAACTTCTCTTACCTGACAGTAGGTTGCAGGATGGTTCTCTGTGACACACTCTCCATCTCCTCTGCTTTCTTTTATAACAGCAACCATCTCTTCTCTCTTCCCCAACAGCAAGCAATACAGCCATCACATTAAGGTACCTGGGGGAAGCCACCACTGTGTAAAAAATCAACAACAATAAATTGCAAGTCAATCATTTCTAGTGGCTAAATGGAGAGGAGAATAGACTTTCCCTTCCTGATTAGGTTCATTATCATAGGTTTCAATTGATCTCAAAGAACAAGGAAAAGGAGATTGAAATCCTTAGCTGGATTCCCCAGGTGTGATGTTTCGTTTTTTTAATCAATATGAAATTGGTGTTGTTTCTTGTAAAGTATTTTTGGCTCCAGTCTTAAAGTCCTGAGACTATTATGCTGTTTTTAGTCGTGCAGGTAATTGATCATATTCAGCCTACGCTTGTTTTTACTTTCAGCCTTTGTGTCCTACATACACAGGACGCTCGGAACAACGGTGCTTCTGAGAGCTTCTGGCTTGTCATTCGTAGTCTGCTCAGGGATGGGTAATTAGGGTTGTTTTTCTGAATCTGTCTCTATAAAGACCAATCCAGGTGGAGAAGGAGGCAGATACAGTCATACCTTGGTAACTGACTACTTTGAAACTCTTTGAATTTAGTACCTGACAGATTTTGACATGAAAATTTTGTCCTAGTCTTTCTTGTTTGTTTGGTACTCACCATACAAGCTAGAACATGTCACTGCCAATGGCCTCGTGACTTGGTACCCTTTCCAGCCCAAACAAGGAGTCACGTGTTAGTCACATGGTAGCTCTTGCCCTGTGCACATCCCCTTGCATCTTATCTTAACTTCTGTGGTCATTTTGTGTATTTTTGGTTTGGGGGTGCATTCAATCTATTTACATTATTTCTTCTGGGGAAAATTTGTCTGGTACTCATCATTTTTGGTCCTCATCATGCCTCCTGGCACCAATTAATGATGAAGACTGAGGTGCCATGGTATTCCAGGTACTTAAGGGAGAAAATATAGAAAGAATGGAAAAAGGTCTTTAGGGAAAGAGAAAAACCTCAAGGGCCTGACTATTCAGGTTGGCCATCCTCACTATTCTAATGTCACGGGTAATTGTTCACATTCTGAAATGGGACAAAGAGTTACATGAAAGTAAGAGCTGGAAGGACCCTGAAAAGTCAGAAGCAGAAGAAACTAAATCAGCAGCTAAGCCAGCCTCCTTGTTTTGTGAACAGCATGTCTAAGGCCCAGAGAAAGGAAGCGATGAGACCACATCACAATCTAACTCACAGAGCCAGATGTTCTATACTGTATAACGCTAATATCATAATTTGGGTTTTCCCCTAAAGCAGAACCTGAGAGAAAAGACTGAGTGACCTGTTTTGGAAGTAACAACAATAACATACCAGTACACACCTATCAGAATGGTCAGAATCCAAATACTGACAACAATAAATGCTGACAAGGATGTGGAGCAGCGGGTACTCTCATTTATTGTTGGTGGGAATGCAAAATGGTGCAACCACTTTGAAAGCCAGTCTGGCAGGTCCTTACAAAATTAAACACATTCTAACAATACAACCCAGCAACTGAGCTCCTTGGTATTTACTCAAATGAGTTGTTAACTTATGTCCACACAAAACCTGCACATGGAAGTTTATATAGCAGCTTTATTCATAATTGCCAAAACTTGGAAGCAACTGAGATGTCCTTCAGTAGGTGATGGCTAAACAAACTGCAGTTCGTCCAGACAATGGAATGTGATCCACTGCTAAAAAAAAACTGAGCTATCAAGCCATGAAATAACATGGAATAAAAATGTGAATTCATATTACTAAATGAAAGAACAATCTGAAAGTTTGCATATTGTAAGATTCCAACTACATGGCATTCTGGAAAAGGAAAACTATGGAGACAGTAAAAAGATAAGTGGTTACCAAAGGGTGGGAGGGAGGAAGGGATGAATAGTCAGAGCATAGAGGATTTTCAGGACAGTGAAACTTTTCTGTTTGATATGACAATGGTGGATACATATCATTGTACATTTGTTAAAAGCCATACAATGTACAACACCCAGACTAAAGTCTAGCATGATCTATGGACTTTGGGTAATGATATGTCAGTGTAGGTTCATCAGTTATAACAAATGTACCACTCTGGGCCAAGATTCCTATAGTAGGGATGGCTGTGAGTATGTGAGAACAGGGCATAAAGAAGACTCTGTACTTGCTACTCAACTTTGTGAATCTAAAACTGCTCTAAAAAAGAAATTCTATTTAAAACATTATGGATATAAATTAAAGAAAATATAATTAAATGGAAAGCAGTGCAGTGTTGATAAGACTAGAAAACTTAAAACTGCAAAGTATCAATTATTAATATCTCTAAATTAATCTACAGATTCAATGCAACCCCAACCAAGATCTTAGCAAGTGTTTTTAAAACATAAATTGATAAGCAGCTTATAAACTTTATACAAAAATTCAAGAGGCCAAAAATATCCAGGAATAGCTTTTTCAGGGACAGTTTCTGTTTATTTACCTTTTTCCTTTGAATGGGTCATACTTTCTTGTTACTTTGTATGCCTTGTAATTTTGCTGTTGTTGAAAACTAGATATTTTAATGTAATAATTTGATAACTCTCAAAATCAGATTCTCCTCCTTCCCCAAGTTTCATTGTTTTTTGGTTTCATGGCTCTTTGTTCCCCTTTCCTTTTTTCTTTCCTTTTCCCTTTCCTTTCCTTTTTTGACTGTCTCTGTGCCATAAACCAGCCTGACTTGTAAATTTAAGGTCTTTTCAAGTCTCCTATGAACAGGCACTTCTCCCAGGGCACAGTCACTTTCTAATACCCCCCACTCATGCAGTTGCTTTTGAATGTCCTAGCCTTTAGTTCATGGCTCCCACAAGAGGAGAAAGAGACAGTGAAGTGGTGGGGAGAGAAGGCACCAATCCTGTAAGTCCCCTTGAAATCACTTCATCGGGCGCAGGGAGAGCTTGCAACAACATGGAAAGGGAGAAGATCCCTGGTACCTGCCTGGTTCTCTACACCTCTGTGATCAAAAGCAGAGACGGGGAAGCCGGGATGGTTCTGTGGGTTAAGTGCTCACTTTGCAGCCCCAGGACAGAGGATCAAATCCTGTCCCCGGCCCGTGCAGACCCATTTGTGGAACTAGGGAGTACCTCCAGTTCAGTTCTCACCGGGGTGAGACCCCAGCTCAGTTCCTGCCCTGTGCAGCCCCGCACCCACCTATGGAATGAAACTATGTGGAAAAAACAATGATATACAACTATGGAGGCTGTTCTGGGCCCTCCCCCTTCTCTCTGTCTCTGTATCTCTCTATCTCTCTCTCTTTCTCTCTCTCTCTCTCTCTCTCTCTTTCTCTCTCTCTCTCTCACTGTCAAAAACAATAAAAATGAATCTTTAAAAAAAAAAAAGCAGAGACCCCCCTGATACCTGGAGGACAAAGTCCTTTCTCTTCTGCTGTCCACCCTGGCTCCAGCAAGTCATGTATAGGGAGCGTGCTCCAGGGTCACTGTACACAGCTGCCAACCATGAGGCTGGAGGTGGGGATGGATAGCTGCTACTATGCTAGGAACTGACAGTGACCACAACTCATCACCCATACCTTCCCCTAGAAGGTACAAGCCTTCAGCAGACTCCAGAGGTCCAGAATATTTTCCTCAGACAGAGTCCACCAGTGCAGTTAACTGGGTGAAGAGCCAGCCAGGCTCCTGGTGCCGCCTACACTATCACTGTCCCAGAATCCTCCCTCCAGGAATTTCTTGAAAAAGAACAAAGCTTGGAGAACTTATGCTGATAGACATGAAGATCTATTAGAAACCACGGCAATTAAAATAATGTGCTTTGGACGAAGAATAGCCAACATATCCGTGGAATAGCATGTGCACACTCTCACACACATGTGACCACTTGATTTAATTATCCATCTACATAAAGTTCTAGGATACATCACAGGACAGTATTTTCATGACTTTGGAGTTGGCAAAGACTTTTTAAACAGGACACAGGAAGCACTGAGCCATGAAGGAAAAGACTGATGAGTTGGACTACATTAAAATTAAGTACCTCTGTTCATCAAAAGAGATATTTAAAAGGCAAGCCACCAAGTAGGGCAAGTTATTTGCAGTATATGTGTAATATGCAGAGAGCTTATATGAAAGGACACCAGAAAAAAAAAAGAAAAAGAAAAAGATATTAGAAAAACAAATGGGCACAAAATTTGAACAGGCACTTTCCAAAAGAATATATCTAAATGGTCAATAAACATTTGAAAAGGTGTTGAACTTTATTAGTTATTAAGGAATGACACTATTTACAAGACTGACAATGCCAAAGATTGATGAATTTGAGAAACAACTATAACTTTCATATTGTTGTAAGGAAGTACAAATTTAAAAACTGTTCAGCAGTTATTTATAAAAACCAAACTTATACATGCCCTATGACCCATGACTTACATATTTACCCAACAGAAATACATTCATATTTATGTACCAAAAGACATGCAGAGGATGGTCATAACAGCACAATTTAAATAGCCAAACAACCTAAATGTCCATCAGCAATAGAACAGATACAGAAATTATGGTGTATTCATACAATGGAATACCATGCAACAGTGAGAATGAACAAGTCACAACCACGTGTGAAAATATGGATGAGTTTCACAAATATAAACTAACAAATCCATTCACAAAAGAGTTCCTAAGATTTGACTCCCTTCCTATAAAGTCAAAAACAGGAAAAACTAATAATGATAGCAGATTAGTTTGGGTTGGCTTTGAGCATGGGAGGGTGCACGAGGAGACTTTCAAGAACACAGACAATGTTTTATTCTGATCTGGTTGGTGGTAAAATGGGTATGTTTACTTTTTTTAAATTAATTGAGCTATATACTTGTATCTTTTCAAAATTTGTTACTTTTTGAATACATGTTGTTGTGTTTACCATGGATAGATCCTATACAAAACACACACATGCACATATACTCACATAAAGACAGGCAATGATTTTAAACACGGTACTAAATTCACAAGCTAAAAAATAAAAAGCTTATTAAATTAGCAGTATCCACAACAAACAAATGAACAGCACTGAAAAACATGCCTTTAAACCACACGTTTTATGTTTGTGTATTTAAAATTGCCATTTTTAGGATTCACTCGCTAGTTCCTTGTGATTTCATGTTGAATAAAATCAATAAAACAGATGTCAGCTCTCAAAGACCTGAAGAAATATGACCCACTTTCCCAGACATAGGGAAGAGAACTGAAAAGAACCAGACTCTTTCCTCTTTGAACAAAGAAGCTTTAGATATTAAACAAATGAGGAGACAGACAAACACACAAAAAGGTAGTACCTGGCCCAGATTGGTATCTATGTTAACATGGTTACCAACTAATATTTTCTAGCTTTGCATTAAATACTACTGTTTTCCATTTGTCACTAAAACATTCAACAAAGGAGACTCCCAAAGATGCCTACTTTAAAATGTTTCAAGAATGGGAAGAACTGATTTTCATTTAAGTTATTTTTTAATAAATAAATTATTACTAAGAGATCTGTGAACTTATGTCACCTCCACCCCTGTATCACTTTAACCAAGTCATTTACCTTTTGGTCAGTTCATCGTCTATAAAATGTAGGAATTGAATGAGGTCCTTATTTAGTTGTAGCGTTCTATGTATAAAGCAAATGTTGATGAAGATAAAGTTTATACTCCAGAGAATGGATTATCCTAGATAATAGTAACTGGCATAGAATATACAGAAGGGTTCTAGTCATTAATTGTCTTTAAATATGTATCATCATTCATAACCTCAAGGTTATAATAATTATTAATTTATGATGCCAATTTAGTGGCACCAATTTTGAAAGTGTCTCTTCTTTCTTTTAATATTTAACATGAATTTTTTAAATAATTTACCATTTTTTAAACAAATAAGTTATATATTTATTGCAAGCCTAGAAGTACCAGACTGTCTCTAGTACAGAACAAGTCAGAAATCCTGTTTTAATTCTCTTCCAAACATTTAAAACCTTGGTTATGGACATACTGAAATTGGCACATATTCCTTCAATTATGAGTAACAGGATGAACATAGAGCAGATCGCTCAACCTCAGTACTTTACAACATTTTTTACTATGGATGCTCAATCCAGTTTAATATTTATGACATTATTAATTAATGATGATGAGCAAGTGGTTGTTTTATAGCTAGAGCACGTAATTGTGGGAGAGCTCGTTAGTATTCTAACTCTATCCCAAAGGTTGTGTAAAGTGATAGAATCTGTTTTTCCATTGCATTTTCAGAGAAAGACAACACAAATAATATTCCCAGAGCAATAATGGGTTTCTCACACATCCCTCATAACATTGATAAGACATCTGCAGAATATATGGAAAGAAACAGAACAGGGGGAGGAAAACAATCAATGGTACATCCAGAAGGCAGAAGTCTTTTAGGAAATGCCACATGGTTTTCAAACATGTAGCCAACATGTACACATTATTATCAGAAGCTGGTCTGTCTCTGTAACAAGTGGTAACACTAAAGGAACCTGTTACTGCACAAACATGGAGATCCAAGGTGAGAGGATCCAAGGTGGGAGTTACATGAAGGACAGCTCATCTCACAAGTAAACCATGTCTCAGAGGGGCCCTCTGACCCACTGGAATGCTACTTGACAAGCACACAGTCATTGCTCAGTTTTCCCTCATTTGAATGTCTGTGGTGATGTAGTGGGCTGTACTCTCCAAAGTATGGAGAGAGCAACGTTTGATCACTGGAAGCAAAATGCTCAAGAAAATGAAGTAATATTCCTACCCGCACTTTTCAGTCCAAAATATTTCTGGTGTTTACTATTAGAATGACCTAAAAAATTCTCATGGAATAAAAAATTCAGAACTGACAATATCTTTGTGGTAAATATCCAGATAAGTAAAGTACATCACTCAAGGTCACGTAGCCAGTTAAAAATAAATAAATAAACCAGGAATAGAACGTGTTACCAATAATAGTCACAGCTCAGCAGTTTTGACCTCCAAGTGGTCAGTGGGCAATAGACAGACAAATGACATATCTAGTTTTCAGACACTTAAGAGACTTTCTTCATATTATTGCATATGGGCAGGCAGGGTCATATCACAAACCCTAACCAAAGGAATAACACTAAAGAGGGGTGTGTGTGGGTGTGTGTGTGTGTGTGTATAGAGGAAGAGAAGTATATAATACATATATGTATATGTAACAGTATATAAAAAGGTGTATGTATGTATGTGTATATGTATATACGAGGGCTGTCCAGAAAATATCCAGCCATGTAATACGAAAAATAGAGGCATTTGTGGCACATATTTGTGAAAAGACACTATGCATAATAAAAGATGTTACTATGTGTAACGAAAAATGTTACTATGTGTACATGTGTGTATATATATATATAATACATATATATGTATGTATTAGGATATATAATGGTATGAGTGTATATACATAAAAATACATTACTATGTATAATGTGTATGTATGTATGTGTGTGTGTGTGTGTATATATATGTATACATATATACGTATACATATATATACACACACACATATACATAATCCTACTACACACAGAAACATCCTTTCCAACTCCCAGTTCTGTGCCCTCCCCTCAACTATAACCATAGCAAACTATTTCCCATAAGAAGCAGAGTTGGACCATTATTGAGAGGCAAAAAATGGAGAGCTTTTGATATTTCTTTTCAGAGATCTAAGGATCTTGGCTTATAAAAGATTGACGCTGCTATAACACCATCCTGTTAGGGCTGAAAAATGTTCCCAGATGAACCCAGGTTGTTCCAACTTCTCTAGGCGGATCAAAGATATCACTGAAACTCCTGACACGGCTTCCACAATATTTAAAAGACAGGTAAGCCCCCACATTACACAAATCCTGCCTGGCAAAGAGAGGGGCAAAGAAAATTCCCAGATCCAACTAAATGATTAAATCCTCATCCCAAAAGGAGCCTATGAAAAGGGTCTAAAACAGAAAAGTCTGTAGGAAATTGTGCTAATGGTTAAAAAACTTAAGAGGGAGAATGGAGAAGAATCAAACACACACCCGAGCAGGCCTGGCGTGTCTTCTGACCCAGACGCTTGTGTGTGGGCTCACTGCCCACTGCAGAGCCCCCCTGTTCTTTTCATCTATTCCGTTTCAAAGCTGCCCGGCAGAATTCACCTAATGCTCTTTCTGCTTCCTCTCGCTGCTCTTTCTTTTCCTTTTGCTCATTATGAATATCCATCCAAGTTAGATTATCCTATTTAAAACTGTTTAAATGCAAATAAGTAAGGTGGAAAATAGATAACTAATTAAGGACATTTTTCCCCTTGAATCATTGGGATGATTGTCACACACACACACACACACAGGCTTTACCTTAGTAAAACTGTATCATGTTATTACATCATCTACTAGAGCCCACAGGTCCAGTCGCAACCCTCTGGACTTTGGCAAATGACAAAACCACCCTTCAAAGGAGGCTAAGCAAAAAAGTTAAAAAAATGGTGGCTCAAGTGGCTGGGCGGTCCAGGTGCCTCTGGCTACCAGCATCTCTCCCATGTTAAGGCTCTGCTACCATGCAGTTGTCAGGAGGGTTCTATCCATATTGTGGTGCCCCACTGATATCTCAGCTTAGCAACCCAGTGGAGAGAAGGCATCTCTTCCAAGAAGTTCCAGCAAAATGTGGCCAAAACTGATACTCCCTCAGCAGGACCCGGTTTGAGTCCTGCATCCAGCCCTGACACAGCACATGCATTTTCTCTTGGGCCCGATCTGCATTTACATGCCCTTTGCAGTCAGAAGATAAGACACAGGCCCACCCCAACTATGTCTCTTACCAGAACAAAAGGATGGACGCTGGTCAAGGGGACAAGAGTAGGAATGTCTACCAGAAGGACACATACCCTTGAAAGGACATAAGGACTTCATGAAAACACATATGATAAATAGAATTTTCCCAATAACAGCATTTTAGGGAGGTGTCAATGTACTTTGCATGACCACTACTACAACTTTTAGTACCTTACAGATAAAGATGGCATCTTCTGAAGGACTACAAACTTTATATGCCGATTGGAAAATCGTAAGATGTTATTGTCTTTTTAACAGTAGGCCAAGGAACTACAGAATCAGAAAATTTTTAAACATTTCTTCACAAAAACTACTACGCATTTTAATTACAAATTCTTCGTGGTTAAAATAATCATTTACATTTGGCCATTTAAAAAAACAAATTGGTTCATATGGTTTCAGTGTTGCACTGAAATAACATCTATAGTTGTTGTTTTTTTATGCCTATTTACAGAGATCTTGAACTTCTTGTAAAAGCTGCTACCATAGTAATCTCAGCAAATAATTAGCTCCTTAGGGAAAAATCCAATACTTCATCACTTCTTGTTGAAACAGAAAATAGCCTTTAACTCTTCTTCTTAAATTATGATACATTTACTACTTGTACATTGCTGCCCACTACATTTGTAAGAAAACTAATTTTTTTTCTTAGAAATGCTTTCAGACATTGTATCCATTTCTTCAAAATATTCAAAATAAAAAGCAACTTCATTTTAAGTAGACTGTGTACAGGTTTAGAAATAGTAATACACCACGGAACTTATGGCCTTGCAAATTATTTTAAAAGTAAAAAGCCAACTCTGTCCTTTTTCACCCTATTTCACAATACCCCAGGGCTAGAAAGAGACACCAAATTAAGTGCAAGGAACATTCTTTCTACTTACTCAGAGCAAGTGACTATTTTCAAGCAAAGAGTATTAAATGTATCTCTAAATAGTTCATAAATAACGTGAAGTGTAAATACTGAAACCTAATATAATACATGTTTTATTGTTTAGGTATATTGTGTTTTATTTTTAAAAGGCTTTAAAGAAACTTAAAAGCTGCTAAAAACAAAGCAAAATAAACAAAGATGAAGCAAAAGAAACATAGGTATACGAAAGCAAGTGGAAGCCAAGAATGAAGTTTGTACTCAATATGCATCCACAAAGTTCACTTGCTAAGTGTGTATGTTAACCTAGGTCCCTCAATTTTAAATCTCCTAAAGTGAACAACTACAGGTTATCCTGACACCACATAAAACAGTAATCAGTCAAAAAGTATCCAAAGTTGTACATGACATGCATGTCTCTAAACAAGAGAACCCGGCAAGTTGAATATAGCTTACACAGCAGGACCATCGGAGCTGTGACACACTGGACATTAACAGGGATGGCAGGTCAGACTGAGAACCTGGAAGGACCCAACCCCCGTTGATTGATGGATGGAGGACACAAGCACACACACACATGGGTACAGAAAATGGCATGTGCATAAAGCTATTGCTAAGCGAGAGGACTGAGAACCAACACAATTTCAAGAAGAAAGAAATGGTAATGAAAGATGGGAACAGAAAAATACTTACCTTAAAGCGCTAGTGTATGAGAGTGTAGATTAATGCTCCTGGAATCTAAGAGGCACTCAATATCATATACAGTGATCCCTCGTTTTTCGCGGTTAATGGGGACCAGAACCTTCCGCAAAAGCTGAAAAACCGCGAAGTAGGATTTGCCCCTAGGAATTTTCGTGTATGCGGGTACAAGAATGTTTAAAATATGTAAACAGTATTCATACTTTACTCATTTAAGACAAAAATTACAACAGTATACATATTTACTTAAACGTGTCAGTG